>JAIPRL010000745.1:0-115441 GCA_025469235.1 Pemphigus obesinymphae | reverse complement strand
TGGTGGTGATATAGTGGCCACCGTCAATATCCGATCGACGACGTAAGGATCCGATGGTTCGACATCCGTGCCGTACCGATATAGCTCGTCGGTTGATGTCGTCGACGAATGTGTGTCCCCGGTATGTACTCGCAATTATTATTGACGTGAACGGCAAAAGCGTGACGATTATTAATGATCTGAGAGTAAAACGATGTATACAATACCATAACAACGCAATTCAACGATGAGTGGATGTCCTCCGTGGACACGTCACACGTACCAACAGAAACTGCACATGTTCCATGCGTCGTCCATTATTGTGTCTTTGTATTCGAAAGTTCTAGAAACTTCGAATCCAGGGATAGATTCGGGCTCACCGAATAATAATACTGCATGACCAATTTCACCGCCACGGTGGTCACGCACTAATTCAGGTTCGGACTGGCCCGGACCGCTAGTCCGCGATCGCGGACTGGGCCCTCGGCTATAATTTTGGCCCCCTTGCTCATATTTAAATAATTTTCTTTATTAATAAATCTACGGACCCGATATTTATTTACTAAATAGACGATTATTATTACCTACTTATTCTGCGACTATAGTAAAAAATTCTAAACGATATATCTGTTTTTGAAATCTTTAGTAGATACAAGTAAGAACCTATTTATATATTTTATTTAAAATGTACCTATATGTACCTATCACTAATCTTCTGCAATTAATACTACGATTAAGTTATGATTTTCAGTTTTATTGTTATACATTGTATACTATTGACAAAATTTATTTTATTTATTTTATTACTTTCATAATACTCAAGTAAATTTAATATTTATTTAAAAAATGCCCAGGTTCAATATACATGTAGGTAGTTATCTATTATATATTTCTTTACCGCCAAAAATGTATAATATTCCAAATTTTACCATTTTTCCTCTTTTCACAAGGCATAGAATAATTTATTATACATATTAGGTATATATAATTTTATTTCTTCTTATGGTTATAGAATTTTTTTTCAAATACTAGATTAAAAATTTTATTAGGAACTAAAAATTTATTTTTCATTATTTTTTATATACCTACGTCCTATAAACATCTCAGATCAAGTTTGAAAAGAATTAAACGATGCTGTCTTATTAGAATAATTCACAATTATATTATCTATAACGATTAACTCTTCCCCCATGATCTTCCAATTAACTGAATCTATTTTCAAACTTTCTATCGATTTTTTAGCACAATTTTCGATTTTAAGACCTAAAAATTTTTACAAAATATTAAACACACCTATCGTCCCTATATCACAGTAATAATAAAATAATAAACGATCTAGTTTTCTAGGATTATTTAAATTTTGTATAACCTTTTTAAGTCCTCTTAAGTGGAACGATTAGTATTTTTCATTGGCTATATATGGGCCCTTTGACCAAATCGCGGACTAGGCCTTTTGATACCAGTCTGACACTGTGCACAATATACGATATACGTACGTAGCACGTAGGTACTAGTGCTAAGCACCTAATCCGGATCGATCCGGATTGATAAATATGCTATAATCCATTTAATCCGGATTGCAATTACAATCTGGATTACAACAGCGATCCGGATTAACGGATTACACGTTGAATCCGGATTACATGATTATCGTTATAATTGATTCGAGATATTACTGGAAAATATTTTACGACTTTTATGAAACAAACATAATGATAAAAACAACCACGATCGAAATACACGTTGACCATTTTAATTGTATTAAACTTGTCTATAAGTTGACTATTATATTAACGGATTGGATCCGAAATCCTTATTAAATTTACAATCCGGATTAACGGATTATTCCCACAATCCGGATTATATTTGCATTCCGGATTGGAGGACTCCGATTATTCTCGCGCAGCATGTTTTATATTATAATGGGCTATCTATACTATATATAATCAATGCTAATATCTACTACAATTCACAACATTGGATATATAAACAAATAAATAAATAATTATAAAAAAGATAGCCATGTATATATACAAGAATATAATAGAGTGGTTCGGGTTTTTCTCCTATGTATATAGGTATACAATTTACATATACAATTTTGTTTTTTTGCCCATTTCAACCCCTTAAAATCAATTTTTTCAAAATTCTTTCTTGTTGCACCCCTAAACTATGATACAAACATACCCTGCAAATTTCAATTCGCTAGCTATCATAGTTTAGGCTGTGCAACAAGAAAGAATTTGACAATTTTGTGCATTGACATCAGTCCGTTAGGACTTCTTCTTTTATAATTTATATATACCTATATTGTTATTTATTTATTTTTATATCTATATTATTTACCTGCATTTATTAGATTATTATAATAATATATTCACATATTGTGTAACGTGTGCGTAGTTGAACGTTATGCATATATGAATTGTATATTATTTAACATAAATATGCATAAATAGCTATAAAAATATAACAATGTTGATATTTAAAAAATTATTATTACCTGTATCTATATATTATTATATAATCATTATAAAACAATTATGGACAAAATTACAAATGTATTTAAAATAATTTCGAGAAAAAAATGTATTCTATTGTTTAAATGTTATACGATTGATTAAAAATTTTTAATTATAAATATATTTAATTAATGATTATACAGAATTCTAAATTATCTAAGTCTTAAATTATTAAACTAATTATAGCGAACTAAATTATACTACAACACTTGGATCCACAAAATGAACCTATGTGAAATTACAAATGTGTCTTATTGCACTATACTTTATATGCTAGTTAGGTATAGAAAAACCCAATAACTGTATTAAAATTTCGAATATTCATATTAATGAACCCACGGAATTACATATTTGATAACTATATTATACAAGTTGGAAAACAAATCAAACTCCACACTTATTTCCTACTGTTTTACTTATACGACAGCTGGTCTAAAACATTTCTGACGAACTCGACGACTGGGCGTGCCTATGACCCCGAGACCGGACACTTCCAACACATTTCCCGTCATCGGATAATCTTTGTATTTATCTGCTGCCACGCCGAGACTGATCGTCGTCACATACAGCTTGTCGAGACGAGGTCCTCCAAACGCGACTGACGAGACTTTTTCCGCGGCGATTTTCAACCTGCCTAACAACTTTCCGCTGGAACCGCTCACGTGCAAGACCTGTCGGGATTTTCACATTTTTTTAAGAGCGTTACATTATATTAGATAAAATTAAACAATTAATCACCTGAGCACCATTGTAACAAGCAATCCAGAGATCATTGTTTGTATCTATTGTCATACCATCCGGGACACCCGGTATTTTGTCCGTGTTGAAATCGTAAAATGTCTTTCGGTTAGCTGAAATTTGAATTCAATGAGAACGTTTTAACAGAAGAAAAATTCGGGTAAAAAAAGAAACGTTACAAATTGAAGTCGTTGTGGGGTCGTAATCGAAAATCGCAATTTTTCTGGTCAGCGAATCTATGTAAAACATCCTGGTGCCGTCGTCGGTCCAGGCCAGTCCGTTAGAAATGGAAACATTTGGTACAACGGAATCGAGGTTCTGGAAACAGTTGATATCACTTAACTTGTACAAAGTCCCTTGGTCCGGTTTCTTTTCCTTCATTGTGCCTAGCCAAATAAAACGATATTTAGCCAATTTGAATGACTTTCACGTTATAAAAAAAATTTCAGTATTATATATTACCCGCCCACAAATACCCGTTGTTGTCGGCTTTCCCATCGTTCCATCGGTTACCGGGTTTATCGTGGTCCACAGTAATTAACTTCACCACTTCGCTAGTGTTTTCGTTAAGATTCCACCTGAGGCTGGCAATCGAAATGCCCAGTCCGATGACAAATAGACCTTGTTCACCGGAAACCGGGATGACGAAACCGACGGATTCATCTATTCAATATATATGAGACTTTGTATCTTGATCCATTGATAATTTTTAAATTTTCACGACGCTCAAATGTTTATTAAAAATATTTAGACGTTTCCAAAAATTTGTCTTCGGAAGTAGATATTATTGAATGATTTTCACAAGCATAATGTATAAATTAAATTATTTCGGAACCCATTTTTATTAAATTATAATAACAAATATCATTGCTGTTAAAAGTAGTATGAAAATAGAATTCAAAGAAATTCAAAGGAATAAATTCTTTAAAAACTCGTTTAGCTGTCTTCCAACAACTAGATTTAGGTTTTATTTATTTAGGAAACAGTTTTCTCAAAAAATGTATGCACATAATTTGGTAATACCTACGTAAATCTAATAATAATCATAATAATATAACATGATACGTACATATACATATTGATCACGATATTTTCTATTCACAAATATAGAAGAAATAGTTTTCGTGTTTAAGGGATGAACATTACCCTATACCACACATTTTGGTCAAAACTTTGAAAAATAAAAACTAAAAGATTCAATAAGAAAAGAAATATTTTGTTTGCAATTTATAGGTACACAACTGTACAATAAATGCGATTCAAAATTATTAAATTAAAAAATATAATTTATAAGAAAAACATTGGTTTTACCATTAATATTTATTTTAAAGTGATCCTCAAAAATCTTAATGAAAACATGGGTCGTTAGAATTAAAAAGGCCCTCTGGTATAAATGCATATTTAAAAAAAAATAAGTTCGTTTTATACATACCTAATTGAACGTGTTCCAATCGGTTTTTATATAATCTATATACCCGATGTTGAAAAATATCCACAAAATACAAGACGTTATATTCCGAATCCCAGAAAGGTCCTTCGCCCAATGTCAAATTTTTAGCGACTACTCTGATAGACAACCCGTCATAATTCACTGCACGGGTCACCGCAAAACTAAAAAAAAAAATCAACAAATTAAAAAATTAAAAATATTATAAAGAATTCCAGACAAAAATCAACGTTTACTCTGATATATCTAGATATACCTTAGAAGGAGCACGACTTCGCACTTGAGAACCGACATTACGAATAAGGCACAGATACCGACCCGCAATGCCTGGAAGGAAAAATATCAACTCATTTACAGTCCAATAATTTATTGGTATTCGTATACGGATATTCAAATCGACAATTGGCGAAACGTAATACCTATATATATATATATATCGTTTCGTCCAGAACCAAATTACATTCAACCAATATAACATTGGTTATTTATGACCTTACATATTATATAACATAGGTATAATCAATGGTAACATGTATACTTATATTTTTTTTCTTTGATGCAACTATTAATAACTTACCATATATAATATTATATTAAAGATAAATTTAAAACCATGATATTAAATGAAATACCTCGGAACGTCAGTAATATATTTGAAATAATTTAACTGAATTGCACAATCAACCATACATAATATGACCGTGACGATTTCTAAATAAAATTATCATGTAAAAAAAAAATATATACATTTTGACATATTATTAAAATATATATTTATTATGAAAACAATATAATATATACTAACGTTACGAGTACTTTTTATTTTTATGTATTTATAATGTTATTTTATAGATACCATTTAGGAGGTATACTATACTGACAATATTTGAAAAATTAAAGGTTCATCTGAAAAAAATCTATTAAGAGGATGCCACACCAATGATTTTCAGTAGTAAAAACATGTACACGAAAAACAAATGAAATCACCTCTTAAAGTGATTTTAGAGTTAAAACACCTATTATCAAATACCTATATAAAGAACAATATTTTGGAGACGATCTCGTCTGTATTTTGAATAATATTAATCATTTTATGATAATTTGAAAAATCTATTAATCGTAATTGCATTAATATCGATTAATCGGTAATCAAATTAACAATTAATCTGATTTAAAAAAAATAAAAATAATATAATATTTGTGACAATAGTTGTAATAATAAATTAATATTGGTAGTGTGTTGGCACCACAATGTAGAGAAGATAAGGTGTTGCCGCTTTGTAATCTTTCATTGTTATCAAATGATATTAAAAATTACGGAAGTTTGGTGATTCGAAGTACCACCTACTTGGACAAGTAACGCCACCATTCGCCCCAAGACCACTTTTTCTGAATAAGACTTATGGGAGCTTACGTGTGTAAATAAATATATAATGTATATTTTAGTTTAAATGTATACAATTATACATAGTAATTATATTTCATTTTTATATAGATTTAAAATATTGTAATTATCAATGTATTATTGTTGCATATCTTTTGTGATGTGATTAATTAATGTATGGATTGATTGAAAAATAAATGAATTTTACGACATTATTGTTTGCCGCGACTTGTTTATTTATAAAATATACTATATACTCGTACTAATAGTACATTGTACATTAGTACTTACTACTTATTATGTTTATGTTTGTTATATATGTACATATTCATTATTAATTCCTTGTTCAATGTACCTAATATTTAATAATTCTTATATTTAAAATAAATAATAATAATAATAATAATAAAGCTATAGGCCAAGTATCTACATATTAGTGTTTACTATAAATGCTATATAATAATACTGTCTGTTATAATTATTTATAACTATGTATATATATATTTAATACAAATTATCAAAAATGGGCAGTGACGAGAAATGGGGAGGGGTAGCTACACCCCCTCCCACATAAAGGTCGTCATATAGTCGTCAAATTAAAAAAATAATTACCTTTGTATTTTGCCTATTATTATTATTATTATTATTATTATTATTCACTTTTTGGAGAGTGATATACCCCGACAAATATTTTACTCTATTAAACTAAGTTTTAAGGAACTAGAGTTCAGGATTGTTTTTAGTTTAATACAAGCCTCCCAAAGTCCTAAGGCCGTATTGACTGGCAAATATCAAAGTGTTTTATTCAAAACGATCTAACTCTTAAAAGTTATATGCTACCAATACGAGTAAAAAAAAAATAACTAAAATAGTGTTAAAAACTTAAAACAGTATAAAACACTTTAATAAAATCGTAATATATATGAAAACAATGACATAAAATTAATAGGTATATATGCTGCAACGTAGTGGGTTCATATCATGCAAGATAGTGGACAATAACTACTAACCTAGTATAGGGAACAGACACAGTTGGACTGGATCCCGACTCCGTCCTTAGGAAAGGTATCAATTTTCGATCAAAATACTTGATCTAATCGATATACTTATATGTGTATGTGTACTTATTTTCCGGTAACAAATGTAAGATCAGGGTGGTAAAAAAAAAAGATCATTTGCGTAAATTTTCACCAAAATTCGAAAAAATCGTTTTACAAGAGGACAAATATAATAAATATGTTCAAAGCCGCCGCCACCCCCCCCCCCGCCAAACAAATTTTAAATGTATGGCGACCACATTACACGATCATAGACTTGGAGTCACTGAATCGACCCTAATAGCCGTATATTTTTCATAATTTAATTATTAGGCTCTAATATCCACGTATCTATAAAGCAGGGGTAGCCAAACTGTGACTGTTGAAACCAAAAGTAAAACTAATACAGAATTTAAAAATTAAATATTAAATATAATTAAATGGAACTCTGCCCAACCTGACAACGCTTAACATTTGTAATAACAAAGCAACGTTATACAACCAGTTCACCACTTTCTTCTGGCCATAGCTACTTGAGAGGGCGCAATAGTAAAAATTGAACTTTTTGAGTTTCACCTCACAGCCGATTTAACTATGACGCGTTGAATTATATGGGTTAATAGTATATGAAATGTATATTGAAAGTTGCTATAAATTACTAGAGAAATACATGACGAAACAATTTATTTGATTTTTACGAAAAAACATGTAAAAGTTGGTCCAATAATATGGCTTACTAAGTGACTTAAAAGTAAAAGAACTCATTATCAAAATTAAATAGAAGTGTACAGTGGGACGTCAGAAGCTCAATTTCTGATATTTTTATTTTAATAGCAAATAATTAACTACGAATATTTTTTATTTTTTTGCAATAAATTATCAAAAATGGTTGTAAACTATTTGATCAAATCAAAATTTGGACTTCTTACATTTCACTATACACTTCTTATCTACAATTTTGAAAATAGGTATTTGAACTCTAAAATCACTTGGTAAATCGTGAGTACTTTTGTACTAACTGTTACATGTTTCTGTAAGTTTTTTGTCCTACTATTGCGCCCTCTTAATGATCCCCAGTAGTTTAGATTTGGCTTTTTAGTTTTTTACAGGTGTGGTTAAGCATTACAAATACTAAACATATCATTAGAAGGAAAAGAAAAACTTATTTCTGATTTAACGCAAAGCGTGTTTAGCTTTCATAGCAAATTTAGACTATTTCGGAAATACCGAGACTAAAATATTCGCCCATTTAAAATGTTTGAAGAAAACTACCTACTGAAAGCTTTTCTAACGTTCAGATGGAAACAGAAGATTATTTTTATAAAATATCTGGTCTTTCTGAAGAAATCAATAGCAGATTTAATTATTTGAGAACACTTAAACCTTCACTTATATTCCTGGAAAATAATTTTGCTGTTGATGTAGTCAATGATTGTCCTGTTTCGCCACCGATTAAAAAAGATACAGCATCTGTAGAGTTGGTGCTACTATAAATGCAAGAGAACGAAGGACTAAAAGGACTGAAATGAAGTGGCGTTTCGACCATAGAATTTTGAAAAAGGGTTTAGAAGAAAAATACCAACTAACAAAAGATAATTTTAAAAGACTTATCTCAATATTTAAGACAACTTGTATGTGTGAACCACTATACTCAACGTTTAAGTTCATTAAATTTAAATATCGATCTAAACTAACCAATGAACTTTTAAGTGAACTCGTGCTAAATACGCGTACCATTACCAGTCAAATTTCAAACAACTAACATCAAAAATGAACGTTCAAAAAACCACTTCTCAAAAGTAAAATCTTTTTACTTTTTTTTAAATATTTTTATACATTTTATTACATTTAATATCTAATCTATAATAATAAAAATCGGGGAAATTATATGCAATGTATTTGTCGTATTTTACGACAAATGAGAATCTTTTTTTCTACGCTTGGCTCAAACATATTTTTCATTATATTTTGAGGCGCGCGAGTCTCTTCTCACTATATAGTGTATAAAGCTCTGATCTATACATATTCTTAGATCTGGAAGTATCATTGCCCCTATGAACCCCCTTGGAATCACCAGTACAGTGACAAATTTACGGACACAATTAAAAATAGATTCTTATAAAATATATATAATTATATTAATTAAATAATAAATGGGATTACAAATTTGTCTTATTATACTATATACTAAATTTAAGAAAATCTAATAACAGACTATTAATTCCACTAATTCCCAATAAATATTAAAAAATAATTTAAAATATTAAAATAATTAAAAATATTAAAATAATAAAAAATATTAGAATTTGATCATATAGATTGGAAAACAAAATCAAACTGCGCGCTTTTTCACTTATACGACAGCCGGTCTAAAACATTTCTGACGGACTCGACGACTGGGCGTACCTATGACCCCGAGACCGGACACTTCCAGCACATTTCCCGTCATCGGATAATCTTTGTATTTATCTGCTGCCACGCCTAGACTGATCGTCGTCACATACAGCTTGTCGAGACGAGGTCCTCCAAACGCGACTGACGAGACTTTTTCAGCGGCGATTTTCAACCTGCCTAACAATTTTCCACTGGAACCGCTCACGTGCAACACCTGTTAAAACGTTCACATTTTTACCAGATGATTGTGATAGTTTAAGTCAGGTAAGTTTTAAACGATTAATTACCTGAGCACCATCGTAATTGGCTATCCAAAGATCACCGTTAGCATCTATTGTCATTCCATCCGGAAAACCCGGAATTTTATCGGTGTCAAAATCGTAAAACGTACGACGATTAGCTAAAATTTTAATTCGACAAGAAAATTTAATGTATACGTGAATTAATCAGGACCAAAAATTACGTAAAAAACGTTACATGCAAAAGCCGTAGTGGGATCATAATCGAAAATCGCAATTTTTCTGGTTAGTGAATCTATGTAAAACATCCTGGTGCCGTCATCAGTCCAGGCAAGCCCATTAGAAATGGAAACATTTGGTACAACAGAATCGAGATTCTGGAAACAGTTGATATCATTTAACTTGTACAAAGTCCCTTGGCCTAATTTCATGTTGATAACCGTGTCCGGGAATCCCATCGTGCCTAGCCAAAGAAATCGGCCTTTAATAAAATTTGAATGACATTCGTTTTCCGAAAAAAGCTAATAGTATTATAACACTTACCAGCCCACAAGTAACCGTTGATGTCGGCCTTTGCGTCGTTCCATCGGTTACCGGGCTTATCGTGGTCCACAGTGATTAACTTCACCACTTCGCTAGTGTTCTCGTTAAAATTCCAACGGAGACTAGCCAACGTAGCACCCAGTCCGATGACAAACAGACCTTGTTCGTCGGCGACCGGAATAACGAAACCGACGGATTTATCTACGCAATATTATATACTCGTGTATGGTATAGATCCACAACTCACAAAACTACGCATTTTGATAAAAAGTTTTTATTCGTCATATTTATTTAAAAATTGAAAATAAAAAAAGATATGGGTCAAACGGGCAAAAAGATCTCCAACCCTTTGTAACGGTCCCCGCTACATATGCTATGCATATATGTAAGTACATAAAGTACATGCGTATAGGTACGTATACATATATGTACATGTGCATGTACATATAGGTGTGAAACGGGGCAAATGAGTATAAAAATCGACTGATACCTGCCTCTCTAAATAAATATTGTGAGGTCAATCCCAAATTATGGATATGAAGTTAGTTCGCCGTGCATCTCGTAACTCCACCGACCTGTTAACCCGAACTCCTTGAGACGACGTCACAGTCCTTTTAGATGTAGGTAAATATATTATAATATGAATGTATAATACATATGAATGATAACTGGAATCAATATCTTATTATTTGAGCTATCTTAAATCCTATTGATCCCGAGCTATGATAACACTTACTAAAAAGGTCAACCGCCTTCTCTGAGTCATATTTAACAGGGTCGACATCGACCACGTTACACCCTAATACATATATATAGGCTCATGTTTTTGAATCTGTTTTTACATACCTAGTTGAACATGTTCTAATCGATTTTGATACGATCTGTATACCCGATGTTGAGAAATGTCTACGAAATACAAAACGTCATACACAGAGTCCCAAAATGGCCCTTCACCTAATGTTAAATTTTCAGCCACTACTCTGATAGATGACCCATTGTAATTCACTGCACTGGTTCCGATCACCACCAAACTTTTCAAAAAAATCAATAATAATACCATAATAAACTTCATGCTACAATCGACGTTTACTCTAAACTATACCTACTTACCTTAAAATGAACACGACTTCACACTTGAGAACCAACATCGCTAATAAAATTATGTATGCCATATGCAAATGTTATTACTTAAACTATTATTTTAATTCTGATGCCACATCGTTTTACCTGATCTATTTTTTAAACCTTATCTACACGTAGATAAATATACGCACAAGGAGATTAGTACGACCTTATGATTGAAAGGTTATTCGAAAAACTGTAAAAAAATTATACGTTTGTTGTTTTCTACCGTATAATCAAATTGTAATACCAAATATTTCTTTCTGTAAGTGCGAAATTAAGTATAGTGATCAGACGTCCTCTTTTACGAGAATTTTTCCTCTTTTTAAGGACATCCTTGTTTGTCTGGTCTTTTTTTGAAAAACTTTTATGTATCCTTATTTTTATGTTCTGTGTTTAAAACCATTATTATTGGTAAGAATCACGGTTATCTACTAGTTAAGAACTTGTATCATATTTTTATAGACGAAATATTTTTTTATTTTATAATGTCTGTTATTTTCATTTTCTACATTGTAGTCTACGATATTATCGCTATATAGTAGGTACCTATATAGTTAATAAATAATAGGCTATATTATATACAGAACATGGTTAGGGGGATTAGATTGTAAAGGTAAGTAGGAAAAAATGCTCCAGAGATGGCGTTGTTTGTCGCAAATATATATACGAGTACACTGAGTACACACACGAACGTGAAGTGGACGGTATACTGACGGGGTAAGTAGGTAGGTACCTACTCGTATACGGAGCACGGTGTAAATAATTCATTTCTTAATAGAAAAAGTTAGTGAACGTTTATATTTCTTAATACTGTTTGACATCTTTTTGAGGATTTGATCGAGGCGTTTTTCGAAATATGAATTTTCGCTTTAAAAATACACAAGTAAAAAATGCTAAAAATATATAAATTTTGTTTAATTATAACAAAGGTAAAATTTCATATTTCAAAAAACACCTCAATCAAATCCTAGAAAAGATGTCAAACAATCTTGTGGTTTTTACGGAATTAAAATCGAACCATCTAAAGTCTATATAAATAAATACCCAGTTTCTACAAAATAATTTGTTTTTATTTAACAAATACGTATTTCGAAAACAATGTTCTCATCTTCAGTGTTAAACAACTACTGAGTAGTGCTACTACTAGTTAAAATACGTATTTGTTAAATAAAAACAAATTTTTTTGTAGAAACTGGGCATTTATTTATATATATAAATAATTCTACAAGTAACTCAACATCAAAAAAAAAAAACATCTAAAGTCTCCTAATTTTGTCTAAAAACGATATTTTTTTTTTTTGACAGAGTTGAACCACCTTAAGAGGTGTAAAAATGCTAAAACATTAATCGTACGGTAACTTATTCGGATATTTTTATTATTTTTATATACAGAACTTAAACCTATTTGTTGAACTTTTCGCCACATAGATTGACATAAGTGAAAATTACATCCTTTAACTTGTACACTATCACCAAATACGTCTTTGGTAGCACTTATAGCTGCTTTTTCAAAATCCATCAAGATATATTTTGGTTTCGGATTGTTTGAAATTTGAATACAATTAATAATAACTTATTGTAAAATAATTATATACCTACGTACTTTTTAACTTATTAGGTAAAATCCGTATATACAAGTAGAAACTTTTTTTTTATACTTTCTTCATATTATAGATTATAGTTATTGAAAAATATTAGTTGAACACTTGAACGTTCTATCCATAAACCAAGATTCCAAAGAAACAAAATATTTAAAGCGAAATGAGGAACAAAAATAAAAATTCATGAATCAGCTTGTTTATTGTCAAAAATCAAAAAATTCCTAGATTCAGCACCCATTGTAGTTGTCCACTCTTCAGGAATGCAAAATTTGCATTCAAGGGTACAACATTAAGCAATTTTTTATGTCGGTAATTTCGTATGTTACGTTTTATCGATGACAAATTTCCAACTGCCACTGCTGTATCTTCTACAGTTAAAAAATTATAAAAATAACTATAAAATAAACTATAATTATGTTTTTCATTTAATTGTAAAAATAATTATCTAACCAGAAATAATGTGTACAATAGACGATATCATTTGACTTAAAGTTATTCATGTCTCTAAATCTTTTTTTTTTACATTATATTTAAAAACGGTCAATTTTGTTATTGAATATGTAATTATGTATTTTTCATTTGAACAGTTTAGGTATATAGTGAAATAAAATTATTTTTTAGTAAAAGTAGGTACCTAACGTAAAATTTTTAAGACTAGGATTATTAGATACGAAGAAATAACAATAATCGATTTTGACGAATATATGTAAATATTATTATATATTACACTGTATTGAAAAAATTGAAATATCTAATAAAACTAATCATGACTAGGTAACGATTTTCAATATTTTTTGAATATAGTTGAAGTAACGACTGACATTGTATTAAATTTTCAGGTGTTTAAACTTCTTGACTTTAAAAGTTAATAATCATTGACAATGTGGAGATACGGCGGATACCACCACTAACAAAGTTACCATATTTGTTTTGTATAAATTATTATTTATTAT
This sequence comes from Pemphigus obesinymphae, assembly GCA_025469235.1. Taxonomy (NCBI): domain Eukaryota; kingdom Metazoa; phylum Arthropoda; class Insecta; order Hemiptera; family Aphididae; genus Pemphigus; species Pemphigus obesinymphae. The sequence continues at coordinate 101,479 of JAIPRL010000745.1, read as the reverse complement.
ATTTGTGATTTATTTATATATGTTCCTTGTTCCAATCTATCTTTTTCCTCTCCATACAACGCGCACCGCCGTGCGGCCACAGAATAGATTAAATCAGAAGAGACACTTAAATGCAAACATCTTCCCATTTAGCAATCGTTATCAGTTACGTAATACTTTATGATAACGGTAGCGGAACAAAAGAGAGCACACGACGACAACATCGCGTCGCGACGTGCCAATGGACCAACGAGGTGGCGTGGATGGAACTCTCGAATGTTCGATGAACTACGCACCTCCGTCGTATTTATAATACTATATTAAATGTTTAAATACACTTTAAAAGTATTTTTTGATATTATATTATATATAGATATTTTCTTCTTCGACATCTCTTTATTATATAATGACTATTATTTGAGAGCCAGCCAAATATATAATATTATGTACATTATACATTTACACAACATTGAGTATGTGGTCACACTTATTGCTAAATGGCAATATGGCCATCGCATTTCTGGTGCTCACTACTTACGTTTGAAATCGAAATATCAATTAAAATGTATGACCTACTTGCATCCCTATTCCCTGGTCTGAAATGACCAGCTATTCGACAATGAATAAGTACATTTTCGTTTTACAATTTATTTCAGCGCCCAAAATTGTGTGTGGTACGAAAGGTTTAATCTGTAGTACAAAATTAGATAGTGTATTAATCAAATTAGCCAATTCTACATTTCTACATAAGTAGTATAATGTTGATGACAATAATGAAAAAGGTCATTCAAAGAAAAAAATTGATTAAATGTGTAGTACGAAAATCAGAATATTTCAAGGGTTGTTTTATTTGTTTCATATATAGGTATATAATATAGGTATAATAGATAACATAACATTAATATTTAGTAGAAAATAAATAATTATATACAAATATATAATAATTATATATTATAAGTTAGTTTTCTTCATTTTTTCTTTTTTTAAAATTGCTCGTAATTTTACAGCGATAATTATTAATTTTATTTTCGTTTCGTTATTTTAAAATTACATTGTGTTAAGTTTTAGGTGTCTAAAAGATTGTAAAATTGTATTATCCCCATTATTTTCCTCTTCAAATGATTTAATTATGAAGAATGATGGTTACTCAGTATCCTTGGTGGATTTATTATTGCTATAAACGCATTTTTATCAAATAATATAATACAATAATTATACTTTATATGATGACAAAATTTTGTCATTCTTATTATAGTATTTGTATTTATTCTTATCATGACCGAAATGCGTCCCAATTTCCAGGACGCAAATAGGCTATCGTTTATCAATTGTAGTTATCAATGTTAACATTGGGACGCAAGTAGTGTGCAACCCACCTTTCTCCATGATAAGTAAAAATGTTAATTTTAAAGAGTGCCCGGGGACGCGGCGCGTTCCGTTCTCTCTGTCTACGTCGACCGACCCCACCAGTCACCATGTCCATCGATCGACTGTTGCGTCCGATTATTTTTCACTACACTACACGTCTCCTAACATCAAATTTTTCCGAGTATTAATGTATTGTCGCCCTTTCTGTTTTAATAAAATGTTATTACTCGCTTCGTGTCACACGAACTCGATATTTCAATAATACAATTATTTGTTTATTCACACATATACCTTCTCCCTGCGGAGTCAAATTGCGTATTAAGTACACGACTTATATGCCAAACCATTTACCGGTATAAATAAATTTATTGTAACTTTTCCCGGACATTTTAATGTTGAATTTTGTAAACATTTACGTACCTATCTACTCTTCGTTTGCTTTTATAATATAAATAGCATCTTTACCTACTTGGTAGTGACTAGTGAACCATATTATTTAGTTAGCTACACTACATAATACAATGGTTACATATTATATGAATTATTATTTTTGTAGTTTGAGAAACCCTGCAGATTACTATTGAGTAATTACAAGGCACGGATTTTAATGCAAAATACATTTTTTTCTGGGTGATCCAGAGCAATGTTTCCCAAGTAAGAAATTCGATTCATACATTAGAAAAATTTAACTTTTATTTTGTATTTTTTGACATTTTTAGAGCATTTTTCCATTTGTATGGCATTTTTTATGCTTGGAGTATAAATAAATAAATAAATATAATATACCTACCTATAAAATTTAGCGTAGAATAAAAATTGCTAAAAATATATATTAAAAAATTTTAAATGTTTATCTTATTTCGTAAATTAATCCTTTTTAGTAGGTACCTACATTTGTAGTAATTCTCAACGTTTTTATAATATCAATAATATCTTGGATATCAATTATATACAGAGGTACCTATAATAATATGAGTATATAATATACAATATAACCTCGATAACATTATGTACACTATGGTGTAAATACGCGATAACGTCAAATAACAAATATAAAACTAATTTTAAATAATTTTTTTTTTTTTTTTTAATAATATTAGGTATACAAAAATGCTCAGAATTGTTTTTTGTTGAATTTAAATAGGTACATTTTTAAGGTATTTTTTTAGTGCATTTTTTATTATTGTGACATATTTTTAAGATATTAAATCGTATTATTTTAGTAAATTTTTTTTATTTTTTAGAGCATTAAAGTTCGTGCTCAACTAATGACCGCATCAACACATCCCAAAACGACCGTACCAATCTTCCGACAATCCCTACCTACCATAATCGATAACCTGTATACTATGATTTGTGACCCGTGTACATGATGTATATTATGTAGTGTAAAATAATAACACAAATAAGTTCCATAAATTGGAAAAAATATTGATAAATAATATATTTTTGTCTTATGAAAACGAGACGTAAGTTTTCTGGTATTTTTATTCTACGTAAACAAGTCGTAAATGTTCGTGTAAAAAATGTTTAATATATACGCAAACGAGTATATTATAACTAATCTAATTTAAAACTAACTGACTACCTATAGGACTTGTATTAATGAATAGATAAAACAAAATGTATTATTATAATCAAATATAATATTGTAATACATAATACTACATTACATAACATTTTTTTCAAAGCTAGAACTATGGCACGAGAGGTAGGTTATAAGTTCATTCGGTTTAAGGATTCAAAGATTTTTGTCAAAAAAAATGATACTTTTAAGGCATTTATTATTGATGATAAAAAAGCACTTTTAAAAATTGTTTAACTTATTTTCATTTATTTTTTGTATATTTTATTTTATTTTATGGATATACTTAATTCCATCGTTAGGATACCTTCATTATAAAACTAAATATTTTGAGTCTACTTCTGAGTATATAAGTACTTTTAATTTATCCGGCAACAATTTTTTAAATGTAATGTGTATAAATATCAGAAGTATTAATGCAAATTTTGATAATTTGTTGTTATCTTTTGAAAACGATTATAATTTTAAGCAGTTGAATGTAATAATATTAACGAAAACATGACATGATATAAATAACTGTCCATATAGTATACCAGGTTTCCAAATGTATTTTAGTAATATTAAAAGAAATCAAAATGATGGTATCATAATTTTTGTCAAAAATGATTTTGTTGTTGATATATATGAATATGGATTTGTAGAAGCCAATTTTATTAAAATAAATCTTTCTGGTAATTTATGAAAAGTTCCATTTAGTTTACCATGTATTTACAGGTCACCCTCATTAATCAGCAGTGAATTTTTGACACAATTAAATTCTTAATACTGTTACGAGCGCGCAACTTCTAAAAGATTATACACCCAAACTAATCACAAATCATTAATATATATATATAAATCTAATAAAACTATACTAATGCAGAAATCTTGACCTCAGTATAGTAGGTACCTATATTAAAAAAAAAACTTACTCTTACACATAAAATTACATATAGGCGGGAGGAATACATTTTATATAAATCATGTTACGAGTACATAACTTTCTAAAAAGATTATACGCCTACACATTAGTCATAAAACTATTAAATAAAGATTATAATTTGAATAAAACTATATCGACTCAGAGACCTTGACCTCAGTATAGTTAAAAAACTTGTTCTTATACACATACAACACATAGGCCGTAGCCGAGGTAAAGTAAAAAAATATCCAAATCTTTTATACATATAATTAAAATAATTTAAATGTGCATATCCGGGTGACCGTGAACTTTTTTAGATTTCGATAATGTACGTACATAACCCGGTAATTACGTAATTACCCGGTCGCATAAATTAAAATACAGGTGTGTCTAAGGGTAAAATAATACTAAGACACTAGGCGTACACCCAATTGTTATATATAAAGATGCACATAGTACATATATATGTGCATGAATATGTATACGCGTATGTACGCATCCAAAATGCAATAAAATATATACATAAATTATAAACTTACGCATACGCAGCGATCCTAACCGGATCTCGCACGATTATAAATGAGTAACCAGTAAATGCACCCACTATAGACAGTCGCAGACACTATATAGACAAGAACATCTTCGTGTCAGTTAATATTTTACACGTAACACTTATCTATCGAACATTTATAACTATTATCTTATAATTTGTACAACCACTGTGTTTTCTTTCAATTTTAAATTTAATAAATATTATAATAGTCAACAATCTGCTGTTGATTACTCACACACCTTGACAACCATATCTCTAAGTTTGAACTTTTGGATTTTGAGCTTTTCTCCTGACGTCTCCGCACGTAACAATACAGACAAATCATTTAATGATCATTCACTTTTAGTGGGTGATACGAACATAAACATCATTGGTAATGATAATAATAATAATAATGAATACCTGAATATGTTATCGACTAATGGTTTTCATTCACTAATTAACGTTTATACAAGACTTCCCGTAAATAAAGTACACTCTTGTATAGATCATATATTTTTAAAATATAATAATAATGAAATAATAAATAATACTGAATCCGGTGTTCTTCAATTTGATATAACAGATCATTGTCCAATTATTATATCAGTCCCTATAATAAAATACTTGAATACAACAAATAATACAAAAAAAAATTATAAATTTTAATTTACTTAAATACAGAATTAAAGACGAAAAATGGGATAATGTTTACAATGAACATAATATAAATATTGCTCTAAATATATTTTATGATAAATTGTTCCATATAATTGATATGTGTTCAACAGATAAAATAATTGCATCAAAAAATAAAAAATTAAAGAATGAATGACTGCAGGGTTATTATTATGTATATTATTATTATTATTATATATATATTATGTTCTACACGTCATAAAAATGAACTGTCCCTTAAAGTTAACAAATATCCTTTAAATAAATCTTTACGTATACCTATACCTACTACAAAAAATATAGAAAGAAATTTAATTTAATTGTAAGGTTAACAAAATTAAACTTTTATAAAAATTAATTTATTTCATTATCAAATAATCCTAAATCCACATGGGAACTTTTAAAAAAAAATTACAGGAGGGAGAAAAATACAAAATATTTAAAAATTTATGAGTCGATTATTGATGTTCAAAATGAACTAATAAAATCATCTAATGCATTTAATTAATTTTTCACAACCATAGGCTCAAAATTAACTCAAAAATGTAATTATAACGAACATATGAAAACTACTGGTTCTTATGAAAACCAGTTCGATCACTCTTTTTTAAAACCTATTGATATGAACGAAATAATAAATACAATAAATAAATTAAAAGATGAGACTGCAGTAAGCTTTGATAAAAATTAAATTAATATTAATATTAATTTATTTAATCACAATATTTAATAATACATTTAACTATAATCCCATCTTTCTTTTGTTTAGACGCTCTATGGACGAGGGCATTTTCCCTAATGCTTGGAAAATTGGTTCTGTGACTCCCATTCTAAAATCAGGTGACCTATTTAATATTTCTAACTATAGACTAATTACCATCCTTCCTCACTGATCCAAGAATTTTGAACTTATAGCCCTTACCAATATAAAGAGGTCTCAATTGTGTAATCATTGATCAACAACACGGATTTTGATCCGGTAAGTCTACTGTTACGAGTAGTGTTATATTCGCATCCTACATACTAGACAGATTTGATGTTGAGGAGCAAGTTGACGTAATATTTACTGACTTTAAAAAAGCGTTCAACACTGTTGATCACGGCATTCTTCTAAGGAAGCTTAATTCCCTTGGCATTGATAACCCCCTACTGCCTTGGATAAACTTCTATACTACCTCCAGAACTCAACATGTTAGAATTAATAATTCAGTTTCTGACTCATGTGTGGTTACTTCTGGTGTTCCGCAAGGAAGTCACTTAAGTCCGCTCCTCTTCATCCTTTTTATCAACTCAATTGGAAAATGGTTAACGAAGGCGAAAAATCTGTTATTTGCCGACGACATTAAGATCTTTATGCGAATTTCCTCCCCAACTGTCTAGCCCTTCAGTTTGAGCTCAATATCTTTGGCGAATGGGTTAAACACCTTGGACTAACTCTCAACGTCGATAAATGCAGCGTTATGTCTTTTACTAGGAGCAGTTCCCCTCTTCTTTATGACTACCTTTTAAACGATACTTTGCTTCAACCAACGACTTTCATTAAAGACCTCGAAATCCATTTTACTCCTTCCCTTAATTTCGACCTTCACATCAATGCCACTGTTGGTAAAGCCCTTAAAGTATTGGATTTCATCAAACGCAATACAAAAACTTTTATCTCGGCCAGTTGCTTTCGCACCCTATATTTTTCCCTAGTTCGTACCATATTAGAGTACGGTGGAGTTATTTGGCATCCTTATCTTGATCAGTTAAGATTAGAGCAGGTCCAACACAAATTTTTATCATATGCTTCTTTCATCCTCCCCACGATTATTCCCTCATTCGTAACACTTTAAAAATTCCTATTCTTTCTACCAAGTGCCTCGATGCCGATTCTAACTTCATTTTCTCCCTTTTAAATGATTTCATAGAAACTCCTGATCTCCTTTCCTTAATTTCCTTCCGTTTTCCTTCTCACAGCGCCAGAAATCACCAGTTATTCGCCGTGCCATCTCATAAAACTGCTTACGGTCACAATCGTCCCATTCATAGAATGTTACGTCAAGTAAACCTTTTAGATCATTTTTACTAATGTTATTTGGTTCTAAGTCTTCTTTTTCTTTATAAATATGTATTTTTAATTTTTATGTGTAAATAACTGTTTCATCACATTTAATTTATTTTATAATCTTTATACATATATATACTATGTACATTATTATAATTGCCAATTAACATTACAATAAATATAATGACTTAAAAATTAAAAGAGTATCTAGGGTGAGATATTTAGGTCTAATTTTTGATCAAAATATGAAATGGTATCTGCATATAAACTATATCACTATGCGCCTAAGGACAGTTATGCATAAGTTACACTGTTTGAAAAAATAATTTCCTTAAAAACTATGCATATCGTATATTCCTCTTTATCAAGCTGTATACTAATATGGCATAATCCATTAGAGTGGTACTTCTGAGAAAGCTATTAGGCCTCTAAATATGCAGCAAAATAAAGTTATACATATATGTCTAGATAAAAATAATATAGATAAACCTACAAAAATAAATTACAAATAATTAGGTGTACTGCCAGTCAATTTACTATATAAAAAATGTGCAATTAAGTTTTTAACCAAAAAATTATCAACTAGTAATAATATATATCCGAAACGTAATCGAACATATTATATTACAGTAAACTAAACAAATAAAAGCATTGGCATAAATTCATTGACTATCTAGGTCCCTCATTTTTCAATACAATACCATTTAATATAAAAAAATATATTAGAACTAATAATTCTATTAATAATAAAAACATTGTTTATAATTGGCTTCTAGATTTACCTAATAATATTTAATCTTTTTATACAAATTATTAATATTTAAGTACTTTATTTTATTTTATCTAATTTATGTACATTTCTATTTTATTTTATTGTGTTTTCTCTTTTCTCTACTCTAATATGTATATTGTAATATGTAATATGTAACTCTCTACTTCCAACAGAAGCTTTGGTTATAGGAAGTAGATATAACAATTTAATTTGTTTAATTTAATAAAAAAATATATATAGTATAAATATTAATTATTAGAATGACCATATTGAAATAATGGTTGTATTTATATAATACTTTATATACCAATTTATAGTCAACATTTTGCAATAAATAATAATAATATTTTGCTTACCTATATTATTAACAATAAACGTAATTAGTAATTCTTCAAATGGATACAAATAGATACATTTATTATAAGTGTTCTAAATGTTATATTTATTTAAAAAAAAAAAACTCAAATTCGCACAGTCTTTAAAAAAAAATAACGAGTTTATCTGATAGTTCATTTTAATTAATTAATTTTTAACGAAATACAATTATTTTTCTTATATTTACTGAAAAATGTCTTAATATATGTATACCACAAAAACAATGATTTACTAAAATAATATTAATTTTATAAACGACATTTTAACCATTAAAATTGAGTATGCCTATTATTATTGACAAAAATAGGACGGTAGATACTTTCCCGTCCTTAATAGACTTTTACAATAATCGAAAACATTTTTCGCGAATCCGACGATTCGGCGTACCATTAACACCGAGACCAGATACTTCCAACACTTTGCCAGTCATCGGAAACTCGTTGATTTTCTCAGCTGTCACGCCCCGACTGATAGTCGTCACATATAGTTTGTCCAATTGAGGCCCACCAAAAGTAACCGACGACACTTTTTCTGCGGGGATTTTCAGCTTTCCCAACAACTTGGCGCTGGAACCGCTCACGTGCAAAACCTGTTAAGGTTTTCAATATACACACATTTTAAATTCTATAAAACGAATGGTGAGGAATGTATTGGTTTTACCCTATATATTTTTTAACACAGATGAAATATATATTAAAGGGATGATTTATTAATTTCCTCAATAAACAAAAAAATATCGGTAAAAATCCAAAGAATAAAAGGAAAACAATGAAAAATTAACTTAATTTTCATTATTTAGCTATAATTTAGGAAAAATGATCCTATAGACAGGAAAATTTTCCTGATTATCCATTTTAGTTAAAATAATAGTATAATATAAAATATTATAATTATTTTATAATATTATATAAATACCACTCGAACTGATTTTCACAGTAATACACACACCTACTCTCCCACTCACAGCCTACAATTTATTTATAAAACAACTCGATTATTTACCTGAGCACCATCGTAATTAGCGATCCAGAGATTGTCGTATGCATCTATCGTCATACCATCTGGAACGCCGGGTATGTTATCTGTCTTGAAATCGTAAAACGGCCTACGGTTCGCTGTAATTCGTGTTCAACAAATAATTAATTAAATGTAAATGATGACTGTCGAAAAAAAAAATCACGTAAAAATATCGTTACAAATGGAAGTCGTAGCAGGATCATAGTCAAAAAGTGCTATTTGCTTGGTCGGCGAATCTATGTAATACATCTTAGTGCCGTCTTTGTTCCAAGCTATCCCATTTGAAACTGAAACACCCGGTAGGACCGGATCGAGATTTTGGAAACAGCCAGTATCGTTCAACTTGTACAAGGTCCCTCGGCCAGGTGGTATATTTCCAGTGGCGTCCTCAAATCCCATCGTGCCTAAAATTAGTATAGATTTACTTACTACAGGCCACAGGGTACAGAGCAACCGTGTTAATATACATTTGTCTTGTTTGAGAGAATGTATTCGGTCCGTATTTTTAACCACAATCATGAAAGTTCAATAAATCAAAAACTAATAATATATGACTCTTCTGAAGTTAAAAGATAGCATCTGTCAAATACTGTCCTTAGATGAAAATCTAAAAATTTGGTCAGTTGACATAACTTGCATAACGATGACCGTTTTATAGATAGAATTGAAATTTGTTGAAAAAAATGTTTGAAACAATGTAAGTAATTAATATAAATAATAGCTATGAAAGTTAAATAACTTCCTCGTAGATATTCAGCTATATAGTTCTCTAACAACAGAAATTGCACTAAAAATATTTACCATGTTCAAAGACATTCTAAAAAGGTATACTTTTTTTATTATAATCTTCATTTGTGATAATAAAACTGAAAATCGTTTTAAAATCATTCTAATATGTATAGACTATAGAAGTTTCAATTGTCAACAATATAAATTGGATAAGCCTTACAAATAAATTACCTAAAAAACGTAAAAATAAATTAATATTCGAAACTCACAAAAAATTGACACAACTGACGTCACTGTTTTTAAAAATTGCTGATTTTAAATATAATATATAATTACCGGCCCACAAATAACCGTTGATGTCGGCTTTCGCGTCATTCCAACGGTTACCGGGTTTGTTTTGATCCACAACGGCTAACCCGACGACTTTACTGGTATTCTCGTTGAGATTCCACCGGAGGCTGGATAACGTGGTACCCAATCCTATAACGAACAGACCTTGTTGTCCAGCAACCGGAATGACGAAACTGACGTCTTCATCTAATGGGCAAATTGAATAGTTGAATATTTGAATAGTTTGGTAATGCGCTCTAGTCGATTTTAAAGAGACGATACACACATATACCAAAGTATAAAGTGTATTTAGATAGAAATCATAGGGTACTTTCGAAGGTCCCAATAAAATCATTATATAATTCGTCGTATAATCAAGAATGGGATTATTATACGTTTAAACGTATAAAAGTCCTTGTTTTTATTGTTATCACTGTTATGCAATTTTTGAGAGCTGGATGAAGGGCAACACACCCTACTGGTAAATATAATTCTCCCCTCCCCCCCAAACAAAATAAAAAATGTATATAGATAACACAATATCCACTTACAAAAAATGTACTCACAGACCCACTGTATTGTACCATAAACTGCAAGAGATCATTTGCATTTGCAACCACGAAACAAATTTCGGATTCGTAAAAGCACAAGGGGTAAACCACTATGATAACCAATGTACAAAATTTCGATAATAATGATAATCATACAATAATCATAATAATCACACGATAATCATGATAATCATTGATATTCACTGATAATCTCTGCAGATAATCACTAAGGATAATCTTCTTTATATTATATAAATAATTCCTTTAAGCATCATAAATTAGTGTTCTCTACCTATTAAACATAACACAATAGGTGTAAATATGTAATGTGTTAAATATAATATATACCTATTAATTGATTAGGTAATCATCCCTCGGGTAATCCTTTTATTTTAAGAACATTTTTGAAATGTAATCAAAATACATAGATATTTATATTCTAAAATTTTAGAAATTTTGAAATTTCAATAAATTGTATTTAAAGGCACTTTACTTTTTTTCAAAGATATTTGAATACAAATACTAGAAACTGAAATTTTTTAACATTAAAATAACTATAATATAGTAAAATAAGAAGTATTAGCTCGAGTATCTAAAATATAGTTGAAAACAATTTTTTTAAACTATTTGGAATAAATGTAATTAAAAGTACTTGCAATTTTAATATAATATTTGAAAAGTTACCTAAAAAGATGGTATTTGAAAATTATGTACCTACAACAATATTAATTATTATGTATTTTTCATAATTTAACTATAATTGATAATCATAGTAAAAATATAATTTTGATTTCAAAATATTCATATGTTCATTATACAATGATTTTTTTTATATCTATGCTCTAGTAAGGAGACAGGAGTAGGTATCCAAATCATTTCATGTTTAACCATTTTCAAGTAATAAAATTATTTAATTAGTAGATTTTAGAGAGATAATTTTTCGATTTTCCCAATTTTGTTTAACTTGTAAGAAAAATACTACATTTACAAAAAAAAAAAATAGCCAGTTAGTAGAAGGTGAAAGCACTTCGCTCGTTGGGTAGGATACTGGTGATGGATATATTGAATTTGTGAAAGCGCAACGATAAATCATTTCTTTCTAAAAAAAACTATTCTGAGCGAAGCTTCCGTGGATATACTTCACAATTACTGTAGATTATACTAGTAATATATAATAATATGATAATATTATATAATAAAATGAACAAAAAAAGTGCAAAAAGTTATTTGGATGTACAGAGATTCGAACCCCGGACCCCTCGCATGATAACACCGTTAGCTGCCACTATTGAAAAATATAAAAAATGAACTTTTTAAACAAAAATACGAAAAATCAAATTCTCCCATAAAATGGAAAAGTTAAATTTCAATTTGATATAATTTTAAAACCAAAAATACATATTTTAAAAAAAAAACGAATTCTCCCGTAAAGTAGAAAAGTTATACCTATATTATGAAATACATATCTCAAAATTTTAAATTGCTACAAGTAGCCCAAAAATAGGTAAACATTTTTAAAATTTTTTTTGCCATCATATAAAATCATATATTATTTCCCCGAAATTCGAACACATTTCATAAAAAGAAAATACATATTTTTGAAAAAACTAAATGGCTATTAAAAATGTTTGTACCGACCGATTTTAAAATGTTTTGTGTGTAGCTAGAATGGCATAATTTGAATACTATATTGAATTTTTAGATCTTAAACCTAAATTTAAGACTATTATGAATTAAATATCTCAAAATTGAAAATTACCATAAATAGCTCAAAATTGAGAAAAAATTTTCTAAAATTTTTACCTTCATAATGTGTTAATATAGGTACGAATTTTATGAAAATTTCAAGTTTATAGATCCATTATTTATCCGAAATTTGAACACATTTTATACCGAAATATCGAAAAATATAAATGGATATTCAAAAAAAATAATGCAAATGGCTATTAAAAAATATTGTACGTACCGATTTTTTAAATATTTTGTATATAGCTAGACTGACGTACTTTTAATACTGTATTTAAAAAAAAACACATCAACATAAAACTAATACATTCTTCGCTTCCCTCAGAATCTAAAAAATACAAAATCAATAACTTCCCAATTATGAACTATTTATAGCAATTTTACATTTTGTGATACTAGGGTCAAAAAGTGGTTTTTTTTAAATCTTATGACCTGAAATGTCAAAAATGATTCAAAATATCTCCACAATTTTTTTTTTTTTTCAACCATTTAAAGTTATTTGACAAAATATATTATTTATTTTGGTGAATATTTAAGGTTAAAATGTATACATAATCCAACGTACGTAATCAATTTTGGGTACTCTAATTATACCTATTCCAATTATAACATAATATAGAAAATTATAGGTATAGGTATACAAATATACAATCATATAAGTTGGTAAAATGTTATGGATACGTATTACCTAATTAATAATGCTAGTGATGTGAATAATTTCATTTTATCTGTGAAAATGTTGAAAATCCTATTCAATAATATTATTATTAATATTTTTTTAATAATTATTATTATTTATTATTAATATTATTAATTATTTTGGTGACAATAAATGTATCTTATTTTATATTATTTGATCAATCACCATTGTTCCTAAATTATTCTTATACTGTACCGGGTATCAAAGTGCTTTCACCTCTAACTGGCCGTATTTTTATTATTTAATTATGTCAAAAATAATACTTTAATAGACGACGTATATAATTATTTTTAAATCACAATAATTGAAATAGTCAATAAATATATTCCTTTAAAATTTTAATTTCATAAATAGCTTAAGATAGGCCTGATGGATAAACCATTAAACACAAATTTCCGTTGCTTTATCCATTCACGCTTAAAAGTCAATGCGTGAACTACTAGGTTAGGTTCAAACTAATATTTTTCGTGTCCAAATACCGGACCTATCTAAATTTAAAAATTATAATTATAAAAATCAATGTTCTAGTTGATAATGATAATAGTTTGCGAAAAAATAAAAATATAAAAAAATACATAAATAATAATATAAAAACATAGGTACCTAAACAAATGAAGTCATTTTAAAATTTTTTTATAATATATTAATAATTATTACATAGGTATAGACTTGAGTAGTCGATATAGAAAAAGTAAATATAATAGTGGAGTATAGAATTTAAACTGGAGGAGCAATGGGAATGATAATATTAATACACTCGGACCACAGAATATTTTTTGTGCTCGGACCACGATTCAGTGATAATAGTATACCATTGTAACCGCACGACGGCAAAATTGAAAAAATTACAACTCTACAGTAACATTTGGTAACACGAACGATTATAAATGTAACCAAAATGATCAACTAATCAGATGTCTGGATTTTTAACACGTCTTAAATTATGGACGACACGAACGCAAAGTAGTGTAAAGGCACCTTAAATCTCAACCACGAACCAAGATAGTTCTAGAAAACTATCTTAGTTCGTAGTCTCAAGGTACCGATCTTCGCAGGAAAAGAAATGACGTGATAACCCGTATTTTTGGGTTTTGTTTTTATTGCGGTTGTTATCAACTAGTTTATCATTATATAAATCGTGTTATTTTAATTTTAATACTGCCGATGGCAATAAAAGTAAAAAAAATATATATACCTATATATAAATTAAAGATCATTCACAAGTTTTAAATTAAATTACCTAATAAAATATTTAAAAAATAAAATAGTAAATAATAAAATTTTTGCCATTCGGAAAGTCTATTTGTCTATTTGTAGTATTTTAATAGATCTTTTTTGTTTAAAAATTTTGATGTTTCTTTCAAATATTTTGTCCCTAAATAATAACAAGTCCAACCGTTTGTACTGTTTTCCATCTAGATAACAATACTTAGTTTTATGTAATGCCTCTATAAACACATTAATATTAATTACTAAATGAACTTTTGTAAAATTTCCATTTTTCAGTTTCTGTTGAGTATGTACCTATTATACTTCTAAAATACCTACCAAAATCTGCTGTATAATTGTCATTTTCAAGTTCATTCATACCAACTTCTCAAAACATGTCATGTGCATAATAACTGTTTTTCAACTGGTCCCATCACACAATTCCATAATTTTCTATAAACCTTCCATTTTAATATTTTCAATTTTTTTTAAATTAATATTTTTCCTGCTCACAAATCCAAATTACAAGACTGATAAAAATGATAAACCTAATTGATAACAAACAAATAAAGCTTATCACGTTATTTCTTTTCCTGAGAAGATCGGTTCGTAAATCTCATTAGTAAAATAATATTATAGATAGGTACCTAACTGGACGTGTTCCAACCGGTTTTGGAACGACCTGTAAACACGGTGTTGGGAAATGTCCACGAAATACAGAACATTGTTTTCGGCATCCCAATATGGCCCTTCGCCGTGTACCATCACTTGGTCGGACACTTCTCTGATCGACGGGTAATCGTAATTGATGGCACAAGCCATGGCTGTCCAACTGAAAACAGACAAAATAAAACCGGTTGCACGATATATCACGAATTATATAATAAAATCACAATAATAATGCACTTCCGGCTACAACAACACAATCGTGAATACTGTGCCTTGATTGGGAGCGACCAAAGGTAGTATACAGAAGAAGTTAAAAAAGGATGGGAAGCGTCTCTCTCTCTATCACCTGCGTAACCTAGCAGTTTAGAACTTTTCTATTTACAACGTACTGATGGATCTA
The DNA here is from genome assembly GCA_025469235.1 of Pemphigus obesinymphae. Taxonomy (NCBI): domain Eukaryota; kingdom Metazoa; phylum Arthropoda; class Insecta; order Hemiptera; family Aphididae; genus Pemphigus; species Pemphigus obesinymphae. Next base: position 85,891 of record JAIPRL010000745.1, on the reverse strand, counting down.
GTGATGCGATAAGGGTTCTACAAACTCATCTGAATTTGTCATAAAGTCTAATTTAGATTGGCTTTTCCACATTTTTGATTTTGTCTCTCTAAATCCTCCTAAAATTAATTTAATATATTCGAACTTTTAAAAATTGATATTTTCAATTTTTGTGAACATCAAGGAAAAAAAATTGTTAATTTGGGAAAATTGTTCTAAAGTAGATTTTACAACGAATTCAAATCATTTTTCAGAATCCTTATCGCATAACTAGGTCAATCGGTATGTCCCTACACCATGCGTTTTTGGAGGTACCTGCTGCTAGTCCGTTTATCAAATTTATCAATATTGAAAATGCTCATGAGCATGGCTCATTTCTCATTACTACAATTTACATTGAATAAGACTGTACATATTAATTAATAATTTATACTATTTTTTTTTTCAATTATTTAATTAAATTTTTGATTTGTCTACAAGTAGGTGCCCACCTAAGCAGAAACTCATAAAACCAACTATTAATGGTTATTCTTTGATCCATTTTCCATATGAAAGAATTTTTTTGAATACCTAAATATGAATTAAAAAAAAAAAAAAAAAATGAAAACTGCTTATAATAACTAATAATTAGGTACTAGCATTAATTATTTATATATTATTATTTATTATATATAATCAATGGTAGTAGTGCCAGTACGTATATATAATGTGTAGGAGACGAATGGTTGTTGACGATATCACGCATCAAATGTATTAGGAAAATTTATATTTGTATGTGTTCCGATTTAAAATATCAAATATAAAATCGAATATTTATAAAACAGCACCTGCTAATATATAATATAGGTAATACAGATAATTATATTATTTTAATACATATATATCTATGTTTACTATACATATTAATCTAAATATTAATATATTATTCAAAAATAAATTGTATTTTGCTCCACGCGAAGTTCAAAACATCTATTTTCAAAAAAACTATACGGATACCCATAGTATCTACATAATAATATAATATTTTGTGTTTCATTTGACATTTCCCTGTTGACCGTAGGTACAAAATATTATTAAATTAATATCAATATTATTTATAATTACAACTATTATCGTACCTATGTTTGTTTTCAATAATAGATACCTCTTGAACTTCAGTACCTATAACTATAACGTGTAATACGTCTCTACGAAATACGTACCTACGAAAAAAATATGTTCATATATTATACAGTACTTTGCTCACTTTAAATTATTCTTAAAACATGTGAGGTAGTTATTTCATACAGAAAAAATACGAATTTTTTTTTTTGAAATACCATTGAGCCAGTAGGAAAAATGCTAAAAAGAAATTTGAAAATGCTTTTCATATCATATTATAATTATTAATAATAATATAGTCAAAATACTACAAAAAGAAACGCACGGTATGCCCACAACAGTACCTATACTAATATATTATTTCCGTTGGCACGTCCCGCTGATTACCATTTCAATCACTACATGCTGCAGTCGAAAAATTATAGAACCGGTCGTCAGTTGATGACCATAGAGTAAGAATATCGTGACCTGTCAAACAAGTTGATTTTCCACCCATAATTTAAATCGATCACAGTCGGAAGGAAACGTTTTAACAGAACCCGCTAAAACGCATGGTGTGGCAACGCCCTTACAAACACTAAATACCAAATACTACTCGCACAAATGGGCTGCGTAACGCGAATAAATTAAATTATTGCAATGCACAACCATTAATAAATAACACGCGCACGACATAGTAAAATAGGGTTTTGAACATCCCATTTCGTGAACAATATTATTGGTTGATTTTAGGATAATAAAATCTATTATCATAATTATTAAAGAAAACATAATCTATGACAATAGGAATTATATTTTAAATTAATTAAAGTTTGAGCAAAATATTCACAATTTAATTATCAAGTTATTCATATAACCATACACTTTTTAAAAATTTAAAAATTAAATTTCTCCTAAATGTCATGGATTGTGTTCTTTTCATTATCATATTATGATTATAGGTCATCAAAAAATTATCTAAAATCAACCGATTGTCCACGAAATTGGAAATACATATTGTGCGTATGTCAGAAAAAAATAACAAAATGTCATAACAAAATAAACATGTAGGTCACTGACATGAAAAATACAACTGAATCAGGTACTACGTCCCCTTAAATTAAGAATTTAAAAGTTAATACTAAACTAAATTTAGCTCATTCTGTGGATATCCCAGTTTATCCATAATATATGATATCTGTGATACATATAAGTAATGAGAACAGTAAATATTGTAAGGTTACCTTAGGAGCACGTTACACCAGCAGCTGAGAACAGTCATCGCGATTGAGGAACAAGTCAGTGTCTGCAGCGACAAGAAATGAAAATTATTAATAAATAGTTCGTGGTTTCACATTGTTACGGTCGGTTACACAAGTCACAATAATTAAATATTTAAATCCAATTAAAACCCGTGACTACCGAATCGACAGTATTTCCACTTCTCCTCGGAATAAAGTCCGAATACAAATTTAGATAGATAACATTATGGCCCCGAGACACGTCGCGTAAATTTCCAGCACGTTTTGTCATATTTCCGTTTATATCCGTTATCACTCACCTTGTAAAATCATATCGAATAATTAAAAATTTTAAGCAATGCAATTGGGAATAGTTAAAATGTATAAATACCATTAATAAACTAACAGATTCATAATTGATTTGCACAGTTATGCGACGACCGTGAAGGATTCTAGGAGTTTCGCTCAAAAAAAAAAAACAATTGTTCGTTTATTTTTTTAAACATTATTTTCTATTTATTGTTTTACGAGTACTAGTATAATGATAAAAATAATAACATTTTTAAGGACAAAACGGCTAATGAAAAATCTGTTTTTACACAAATAAAAAGAAAAAAAAATTACACGAGTATAATTATAAAGCGTCAAATACTAAAAAAATGTATGTCAATAATGTAAAATGTGTTGCAATTATTTTAAAGCTATTGTATTGAATGTATGTATTGAAAGCAAAGCGTAATTTAAAATAATATCAAATTATCTATATGGGCAGTAAATTATAGTAAAGAAAATTGAGGTATAGTCTCTTAAAAAATTATATATATAAAAAAAAATTATAATACACAAGTCTAGTTGTTTTTGACTGAATACGAAAAGAAATCAAATAATGTTTAGTGAAAACTTGCATTTCAAATTTTATAGTCCCCCTAAACAATATAATACGCCTCCAGAAATAGGGGGAAAAATTTTGGTAAATGTTTTAAAAATAAATTTCGTCAAATTAACAAGATAAAAAAATTAAGAAAATATAACAAAGATTTTAAATAGTCGATAGTTTGAATTTTTTAACTAAAAAAAAAACAATTTTTAACACAGCTCTTATAGCTTTCTGATAAAGATATATGAATCGAAAGACAAGATGGAAGTAATAATAATAAAAAAAAAATATATATAAATAACAATGAAATTAGGTAACATGAGCGAGAAATTGAGATACTAATGGTGAGCACTAAAATATTTTAGAACTACCATTCGCGATCAGAGTCGCTGACATCAAGTGAACAGCGCTTTCGCTCTCGCCCCATCCAGTCGCTTGTGCCGACGCTCTTACGCCTGTAGCTGTTGCGGGTCCGAATGCGCCGACCCCCCTCTTTCTGGAGACTTTTATCAGACCTCTTTTCGCCTAAAAGATAGAAAACAATAATACACAACAAATTAAATTATATATTGAGAATAAATGTTGCCTAATTTAATATACTGGTTAAATATGATTAAGATACATGCATCAGATATGTCAGATAGGAAAACACTTCCAACAGAAATTGTATTAACCATTACCATTGAATCAGATGCAGTGTATGGATGCGATTCATCCAAACAGAGATAGGAAAACATCTCTTTAGTCATATATTATAATAATTGCACCTTAAACTACCACCTGTAGTCAGTTACCCCAAAATGTATATAATTTTATATAACTTGCCTTGTTTATCTTGTAAACTTCCCATGGCTTGAAGCGCCGCCACTATTTCCAGTTGCGCCGACTCGGCCACCACCGCCATTTCCCCAAGACCGATTGTTCGGTGCAACTCCATGCCATTGCCTATTTCCAGCAGATGCTGCTCCCCAAGGCCCGGTAGCCCCACCATCCCAACGGCCTGCAGGCCACATCCATGAATTAAATCCCCATGGCCAATCTAAAAAAAATTATAACAGACTTAAATAATACAAAATTACATATAAATTATAATTTAATAATATTAATATTTTTAGTAGGTAGAATATTAAAACAAGACCAGCAAGCAAATGTTGAATAGAGCAGTTTAATACAAAAACAATACCATTATTTGTATAAGATTTATAATACATGGTTAATTTAAAATTATTGAACTACTTCAAATTCTCAAATTATAATTTAAAAATTGATATAATCTACTGATTAAGTAGGTACACAAAATAAATAGTACTACACAATCTATTTCTAACAATCACAAGCTTATAAATTGTAAACATTTTAAGAGGATGTTTTTTATGGCCTATTATTTATAATAAATATTAGCATTGTGAAATTTGAAATACCCTATACATTATACTATATTACCAAGTAGTGGTGTACCAATAAAAATATAATATATCCTTCTAAAAATATTTTTGCCATTGTTGTAAATGTTTCTATGTTCAGTATTTTTAATACAATACAAATATAATTTATATTAATTTACACCCTCTTAAATAAAATGTATACAATTCGTATCTGCTAGGTAAAATTAGTATCCTTGCTGACAAATTGATGATTTACTTACAAAACACATATTACAAGGCATCACGGAAAAAATTATCTTGTCATTATCATACATATAATCCAAGTAAACATAGTCGGTACAATAGTTGTTGTACAAAATAGTTGGAAGAAAAATAAATGCTGCCGGAATCAATTTGTACTCTGGATGCCGTGGAACAAAGAACATGCAAAAGAAAAGAATGGAATACACCAGGAGATAGGATCGCAACAATTTTTATTTTGAATTTCTTCTACTTATTAGTTTAAGCAATCAAGTGAGGCTTCATTAATTTTATACAGCCAAAGTTTAAAGCTACAGTTTTTTGCTATTTATTCATTAAATAATTATATCCAAAAAAATAGTATAAAATTGTTTACTTTGGATAAGTAATTTGGTATAGACTTTTGCATGCCAAATACATTTTGCAATAGGTATGCAAAATTACATAATTATCTTTCAATAAAATTAAGAACTACTTATTACTTTTAAATATTTTATTTTGTTAACTAATTCTTCTGTAATTGCAAACATTTCTATTTTAAGTAGATTTATATTTTCAAAGCAAAAAATCATGCAAAAAAGGGTTAAAATTCAAGATAAGAATAAGATAATATGTATAAATGTATACTAATTAAATACCTATTATTGCACTATTTATAACCTTGCATGCTTTTAACATTTATAGTTGGTGATAATTTAACTATGAGTAGCAAAATTATTTCAGACTTTTTTGTATGAAATAGCAGTATTTAATTTAATTGGTCAATTGTATAATGTATACAACAATTTTACACTGAATATTTTAGAATTAATTTCACTAAGTGTTGTCTATTGTCACAAATTTGGAGAAATAAGATAATTAATGCTTTGATAATATAGGTAGGTACATATTTTAACATTTAAAAATTCAAATAAACTTATGCAACTTTTCTTTTGTTTACTTAGTTATTGATATTTGTATGCATTATTTATTTCTATTTGAATATTAACAGAAACATTATAACAATAACAAATATCTAAATTATTTAATATTTAAGTACTTTATATTTTGAGCAAAGTGAGGAATGTATTGGTTTTACAATTATGTACTTTTTTTTATTTTATATATATATATACATTTTTTCTATAAGTAGTAATCTAATCATTACATGTTACCCATTTTCCAGTAGCAAATTGCATTTATAGTCAGGAGAATGAAAAGTAGACACTGATACAAACACCTCTGGTGGTGTATTATCGTTAGGATAAAATAAAATAGTTTTTAGTAATAAGCTCTAAAATCATGATAACGTTTAACCCCCTAAAATAAAACTACAATAGCTAAATAGAACATTTGTACCCAAAACGAACCTAAAAATAAAATAATGAATACATACAGATGTTGTACACCGACTGTGCAGCTCACACTTTAAGCATGTATTAGTTTGAGAACTTCTCCTTTATCAAAAAAAAAAAAAAATCGTAATACATTTGGCAGCGGCCACTTTTCATTCTCCCGGCTATAGTTAGTACTTTAGCCAAGTAATTTTTCAGTTATTTAATGCATAAGAAAAATTATGTAAAAACATGATTTTGTAAAAATTATGTTAATTTATTTGAAATTCCGTAAATAATCCTCCTACAAATTTTCACCATATATTTATTTAAGTAGAAAATTTAAAAATATTCTTAGTAAATACTCTCTCAATTTAAAGATAATTATAGCAATTTTAAATTAATGAACTTTTCAATTTTTGGTTTAAAACTGGAAAATTGAATACAAAATTAGTTGTATGTCACGAATCTAACTATATGTAATTGACAGTTAAAAATTATTTTAGATTCTAAGAGGAGACAAGAAATGTATTGAATATAAAATAATACGCTTTGCATATCTCTTATAGTAATTTTGAAACACAATTTATGGCAATCAAGCTGAATTATTGACCATGTTTAACTGATATTGTACATAATATATAATATTATTTTACATTATTATACTTATACAATTATAGGTTTATATGTACAATCTTATAATATATACAACTAGGCAGTTTTATATAATAATTTATTAACATAGATAAATAAACATTAGGAAATTATAGGTAAATAAGTTAGTAAATATTATAAATTTAATATAAATAAGTTCATTTTATCTGTTTAACTGTTAGAAATCCCATTCATTAATACTGACTATTATTAATTATAACAATTAAAAGTTATTCTATTATCAATAAGCTGTATCTAATTTTAAATTATGTTTTATCTTGAATTTGTCTTATACTACGAAATTATTTAAATACATATAAATTGTGAAGTATATAGATAATATCAGGGCCGTCTTGGATAGGTGTGTCACCTATCCAACCAAAATACCAGTCAGCAAGTTGAAGTTTCAGTTAGCAAAATCAGTAAGTTGTTAACCTTATATTTTTTTTATTTTTTTTTTTGCTTGATTACGGTTCGAAGGAAGTATTTTGGCATTTTAATCAGCAAAACTAGAAATTATTTGCATTTAGTTAGCAAAATCTGAATAAAGTTGATAACCTTTTTTTTCTTATTTACGTTTCAAATATGTATTTTGAGATGCAACCCCCCCCCCATAAATGGTTTCTTTGGGACAGCCCTAGGTCAAGCATAATATACACAAAACTTCGCTGAGAAACATACGTTATATAAAAAAATTTATTATTTATAATGTAGGTATTATAGTGTTATTTATTAATTTCAAATTCAATAATCTACCACCAGTATCATACACAATAAGTGAAATTCTTCTATCCCCTATTGATAGGCTTCTTTTATTTTGAAAACACTTAATACATTCTGCATAATAAAATACACATATTTTTCTCACCATAAAAATATATTTTTAAATAAACTAAAATTAAAAAAAAATTATCCAAAATTAAACTAATTTAAACATAACTGTTATTATAATGAATTTTTCATTTACAATCATAATTGTAATTTAAAAGTTGTATTAGCTTACCTCTAATATAAAATGATTATTAAAAAAAATATGAAATTTTCTATCTTGAACATCTTTTTCTATATTAACTTTTAATTACAAGTTACAAGTAATCAATGAAAAATAAATTCATCCATAGTATGTTTAAATTCTATGTTTAAATAATCTGGCCGACCCCAAATAGTTGGGAGAGAAGGCGAAGGAGAAGAAGAAGAGTATGTTTAAATTAGGACTTTCAGAAACAACTAAATTAAAAGTATCTCTAAATAAGATACCAAAATACTAAAACTATAACTATGAAAATACTTGTATATTACCAATATTATTGGTAAATTGTACACAATAAATAATCAATATTTGATAATTAAATACCACACAAGTTGGCCATTAATATTATTGTTTTAAACAATTAACCAATACTATAATAAGGTTTACAAATGCTAACCAAAAATAATAGAGATGGGCGAGTACTAGACTTTAAAACAAATTCTTGAGTTGAGTCGAGTATTCGAAAAAAAATAATTGCCAAACTTGAGGTTATTATATATAGTACATATAATTGTTAGCAAATTTATATTTTTGAATTAAAATGATTAATTTTACTCGTAACGTGCAAACATTAATGTGCATGCATCATAATTATGTTATTACCTCAGACCAATCCCATTACTGTTATCAATAAACAAATAAAATATTGAAAATGAAAATTATATAGGGTTATAAATTATAATTATTAAGGGGAACGACAGTGGCTATTTATTAATGAGCCAAATTTTAAAATTTACATACAGTTTTTAATTCTACACACAAGGACTGTCAAGCAGCTAATATTACCACTAATTCCATAAAATACTGGCAAGTGAATTAGTGACTATACTAAAAACAAAGAGCCAGCTAAAACCTCATAAGTAATTATGAATCTTCATGCAAAGAATTTTGTATTATTTACTTTCTCAGTTATCAATTTTTTTTTATAAATCTTTTTATATACTTTAATTTAAAATGATTCACTTATGTATTTAAAAAATTTTAAAATTTGCCTTTTAGCTGCATTGTATGTCCTTTACCAATATAAAAGGTCAAATCCACTCAATGGAAACCTCGGAAATTTATTGCGATTTAGTATATTTATATGAAATATAGCCTCTACTGTTCCCCTTGATATTGCATATAGATACTATAACACTAAAATACTCACCAAAATCACCTCGACCAGCCATACGCAAATTATTAGAAACAGCACGATAACCTGGTCTTGGCGCACCCATTAATGATACTGGTTGAGGCATCAACCTTAAAATCATTACAATTGTTGCTCATAAGAAAACTTCAATTAGTTTAAATTGTTAGAATTAAATATTCAGGAAATGCTAAATATAATTATTTTCTATGAACATCATACATTAATAATATTCAGTAGCTTGATCTGTGTAGAAACCGATTACATTACTATATAACACATATATCTATATCAAGATATTATAAAACAAAAAAAAAGGTAATTTTTCTGTTTTAAAAATATCAACTATATATATATTTTTAATTTTAAAACTTCAATTTAAATTTTTTATAAATCATAAATATGTACAATTGTCACCAGATAACTTAGCAAAATAATGAGAAAATCATTTCATTAATTATTATTACGGCCCGGACTTATATGCAAATGCATATTTTTGTATACTCACTTAAAATAATTCCGATTAAAAATGTTGACGTTTCATAAGTTTTTAGATTTCAAGGTTAATTTTCTTTTTGCATATATACATCAAAAAGTCTAAGTTTGGATAATTGCATAAAATGTGCATAATTTTATAAGTATAGAATAGATGAATTTACATCTGAAATTTATATTTTGATAAAAATGTTTATAATAATTTGATAAAAAAGTTTATTTTAGAATATATTTGGAATTATCTATTTTCAAACATAAGTATAAAATTGTTTTAAAAATAACCTCACCAAAAATTGTGGATGAAACTAAGATAAATGGTATAGGAGTCCAAGGATGCATTTTTGCTTTTCTTTTTGCATAATATTGTATAATTCCGAGGGAATTAATAAAAATTCAATTATTTCTGGACAATTGAATTCAAATATACATATTTTGCATATTTTTGAAATTTTATCTGCATAATTTACAATTGTTTTTGCATAAAAATCTAGACCCTAATTTATTATGATTAATTTTCTCAAACTAATTTTTTTTAGTTGTCATCCAGTAATCTATATGGAAAATTAAACTATAACGACTCATAGTCACATTGTAAAATACTGAGAACTATTATCAAGTGACTTTGTCTTCCGCTTCTTTACTGCGTTATCTGGTAATGATTGTTATAATATATTTATTTAATATTCTATAATATAGAATAAAAAAATAATTTAGAATTTCTTTATTGTAGTCAGAACTATAAAAAAACGATTTTGTAGAAATTCGATTTAAAAAAAAAAAATTATTCAATGATTTCAATGAGATGTTGATAAATTATAAAACAACTTAAAATAATATTTTTACTTTAACCTGGTATGTATTTAAGTGCTTAATAAAAAGATGATGGAATTATAATTTCAATACAGAGCTTATTTTTTTTCTTAATATTTAAACATCATTTTGACTATTAAGATAAATAAAATAAACTGTGTATTAAAATTCTAATCCCACCATTTTCTTGAGAATATAAATACATATTATATTAAGAAGATGCTATACCCATATTTCATGAACTTTTTTTTCAACCCGCAACTTCATAAATTGTAATATTAAAATAAATTTACACATTACCAAATTTATAAACAAGATTATTATCTATATATCTTACTATCCATAATAATCTATTTTTTCTGAAATTTTAACTGTAAAGAGAAATATATCTATTTAAATTGTTGAGATTTAAGAATAATTATATCTATGTACAAAACTAAAATTTCAGAAAAAAATATATAGATTATATGGCATACACAATCATCTATGAATTTGATAATTTTACTCTAGGTAAAATTTATTCCAATATTGGCATTGACGAAGTTCTATTAAGAATGGCAAACATATATTGTCAGTTGGTTAGATAGAAAAAGCAAATGTAGAGGCAGCATCCTCTAAAACAAATCAAAATAATGTTAAGCTATTCTGAGAAACAAGCAACTTTATCTTGTAAAGATACTCTTTTGAGAAGTAGGGCACAATGATGTCACATAGATATTATAAATCTATCATATCTCATTAACTAATGAAAATAAAAATATAGAACTTATACCATTGTTATCAAAATTGTATGTACTTATAAATTCAAAGAAAATTATGTTTTGTATTATGTGTTTTTTAAATTTAAGTTATATTTCATACTATTAATCTATAAAATAAATATTTTACTACCCAAAAGCACGGCCTTGCATATTAGAAAACATACGGCGTTCTCTAGCTCTTAAAATTTCTTCTTTTTTCTTCTTGTCAGATGGAGGTTTAGCCAATGATACTTCTAGAGTAGCACCATCTAAATTGGTACCATTAAGCTCTTCCAAAGCCTACAAAAACACATTTTTTTAATAAAATTTTTTTAGATTATAATAATAAAATCAATTTATTTCAGATTATTTACAATATATTATAATATAAATCACTGTCATCACTAGGTTTGACGAAACACAGGGCAAACTCTATAGCAAAATTCTAAATTATGAAAATAACATTTAAAACTTATAATAATTTAATTATAAAAATCTAACAAAAAATTTAACTTCTGAAATAAACTGAATTCAATAGAATATAATAAAATTAGAATACAAAATAAAAAACTCCAAAAAAGATACCATACCACCCAAAATTGACCATAAAATTTGCTTGATGCAAGACAAATTATATTCAAACCATACTTATCGTAGAATTATTAAATTTTTACAAAACGTAAAGTTTTCACTTTATCGATACCATAGTTTTTATTTTTGTTAGCCTAAATATAATTAGAATTATTTGTTTGTAAATATTATCTTTTTTTTCCTAATTTCTTTAATTCAATGTTAAGAGGATGTCGGCACGAGTTAGAAGTTAGGTTAGGTTATTGTTAATGGGTTCTAGGTATATAGGCAATTTTCAGACAATCAAAAAAATGAAGTTCTAACAATTAAAAAATGTTTATATGCATTTTTAAAATGAATAATAATTGGTCCCATTATTCTATAATTTTTTATTGTGTCATTTTTTATGAATTTATAAAATTTTTCTTATGCATTTCTTATTTATAACAAATTGGAAAACATTGTAGAAAGATAAAACAAAAAATAAATAATAAATAATGAAGAACATATTATATATATTTAAAAATATTTGATGAGTCATTAAAAAACTGAAGTTTTTGATTTTTTTTTTTAATAAATATAACTTTTGAAAAAATATAAATATCCAAATAAAAGCTACATAAAGCACTAGATAATGTTATCTATGAATTATTTTTTGTTTTTTATTTCTAAGATGTTTGTAAATTTTTAAATAATAATAAATACATGAGATTTCAATTGAAAATTATTTGCGCCGACAGTACTAAATAGTGTTATTAAAATAAATAAAACCAAAAATATAAATATAGTTATGAAAATTGTTTTTAAATAGATTCACATTGAAATGCATTTTTTAATGATGATGCTAAACCAGTATTTAATGTCTGAGTTTATTTAACATTATTAATTTATAAAGTTAATTAATAATAATTAATAATTTATAGGTTAATTAATTAACATTATTATTTCATTATACAGAACTTGAATTATTGCTTTTTGGTTAATTTAAACATTTTAACGCCCATCACTAAATTAAAAAATATGAATATTTTCAAGAGTATCTCAAAGCTTTTTTGTCATACAAAATCATCAACAAAAAAAATAAATACATCTAAATAAAAAAAAAAGCAGTCATATTTCATCAAAAAAATACATTTAAAATTATGCACTATGTACTAGAGCCCTACACTAGCCGGGCCGATATTTTCCAGTTTAGAAATCAAGAAGTATCAGTTATTGGACCAGGCTTGGACATTTATATTTTAAATCAAAAGCTCTTCTAAATTATTTTCAAAATATACAAATTATACGCTATGATAAATTTAGACGCAAGTTAGAATCTCAATTTTATTATCAATAATAAAGAATATTGACATTACTTAGTACCTACATATTTTGTTAAACTTCATGTACATGCGTCTTTTTTTTAAGCCCACTTTTCACATAAAAGTTATAACTCAGTTTTTAGTAAATATTAATTGTTTTTTCTATTATATTGGAAAATATTTTGTTATTACTTTATATAAATCATATAGAATAAAAAAATTACAAAAACTGTTTTTGAGCACTGCACAAAGTAACAATTTCCACTGTACCTACAATTACTTTTCTCATACACAGTGCACACTAAAAAAAAAAAAAGAACAAAAAAATATAGTTGTACCTTACACAACTATTCTAAATAACAAAATAATACATTTACAGTACACAAGTACCTATTTTTTTGTTTTTTTTTTTTTTTTTTTTATCAACAGAGTGATCCAAATAATTTAATAAAATATGCTGGGCTAAATATTGAAATTATATTAAATAGGCCAAGTCGTTTCAAACTAAATATTTTATATATATGGATGGACCAGGCCGGGCTAAATATTTTATATGAATGGACCAAGCACCAAATATTTCACTTTACTCGGATAGGCTAGATGGGCTGGACTTGAAAAATTAGGCTCGTATAGAGTTCTACTATGTACTACTAAATATTTGACTGATGGTAACTGTGCAACGGTGATAGCGGTTGCTGCCATAAAAATTTTACAACCCCTGTAGAGTAATTGAAAAGCTCAGTACAAAAACCGGTCAAGTCCAATTTTTTTAAAATGTTCAGAAATTGTAAAAATCAGTCTTAGAAGACTGATGCAGGATTTATTTTTAGGAATTTTAGCTTTTAGATAAAAGAGGTAAATTGCTATATTTAAAAAAAATAAGTTGTTTTTAGCTATGTCTGAAGAAAAAATATTAATATAATGGAAATGTCCGTTCTTGCACTGAAAAAAAAAATTTCTCAGTCAATTAAATGTATGTATTTCAGCTAATAAAAGTTGGATTTCTCCAAAAGATGTGCAATAAGCAATTTATGCGTTCAAACTCAAAAACTAAAATTTTGTGAAAATCGGAGTATACCGGTTTTTGCACCGAGCCCTTCAATTGCTACTAGTCAAGACAAAATCATTTATACAGTTCCTGTAACTTAAGTAATATTTTACAGTATAAACTCAAAATAACTTAAACGCAACAATTTTATATTATATTAAATAGATAAGAAAATAATGTTGATGCGACATCCTCGTAGTAGAACTGATACCTATACCCTACCCTAATACCGATACAAATTAATATTTATATATTTTCATTACCTTAAGAGCACAATTTCTATCATTAAAATGAATAAAGGCATAATCTTTAATTTTTTTCACTCTTTCCACAGAACCAAAAGCTTCAAAAGTTTCTTTCAGACGATTTTCAGTCACTTCTTGAGTTAAATTCCTAACATATAACACTTTAACCTAAAATGATAAAAAAAAAAATTTATAGGATATGATTATAGATGTTTATAAATGTTAAATTTACCTTTGACATAGTTTCATCATCAGGTTCTTCTTGTGGATCAGCCCAATCCACAATTATATCACAACCCCATACTTTGTAATTTGGCGCTCCTAAGCGTCTTTTTGCTACAGAAGCGGCTTTATGTGTATCATACTCTAAAAAACAGAATCCACGATTCTTTCGACGATCATCAGGAGAACTGTAAATGATGACTTCTGTAAGTCCACCTAACAAAAAAATAAATAAAAATTTAATTAAAATAAATTAGAAATAAAACATAATTTTAAAATAAATACTTGTAATTTTGCCAAATTCTTCCATAATATCTTCTTTTCCTTTTGATTTAGGAATGTTCCCAATAAAAAGACGAAGATTAGGTACACTAATATTCACTTTAATATTTTTACCAGACTTTATTTCATAACCATCAAGCTGTAATAATAGTTGTAGTTTGTAAGTTGTATAAATTCAACAATATTATGTAGTGTCAGATATTAAAATAAAAATTAAGTACTTCTATAGTCGCCCTTTCAGCTTCTTCTTTAGTAGTGTACGTAACAAAAGCATATCCACGATTGGTACCAGACATTGGATCCATCATCAATCGCAAATCATAGATCTTACCACACTTCTCAAATAGAGGAATTAATTCATCTTCAAAGACAGTATTTGGCAATTTTCCACAAAAAACCTAAATAACATGATTAAATTAAAAAAAATAATTCACTATAATGATTTTAATATTAATTTACCTCACAACCAGCAGTTGGTTTAGGATCAGTCCAGTCAGGCGGTGGACCATACTTTCGTTGACCAGTAGTCACATCAAATTTATAATTTGTCCGATTTAATATTTCCTAAAGAAATATAATATATAACAATTTATTAAAACAAAAACAAATAAGTGCCCAATATTATTTTTAAAAGTACCTTCACTTTATCAAATTCTGGCCCTTTGGGTGGTTGAACAAATGTCTCTTGCGGAGTAATTCTTGTTTTTTGTCGGTAAGTTTTCATTACACCACATAAATATGCAGACTTATTTGATACATGCAGTAAATTGCTATCAAGAAATTGAGAAAGTACTCCAAGAGCTGCGTCCACAGGAAATTCTTTTAAAGCATCCAATGCTCTAGTATCTAAATCTGAATGTGCTAATTTACCTAAAACAAATGATGTTAATTTATAAAATAAATTTAGAACTTACTACAGAATACTAATATTATTTATAACTAAAATGTACCTATTTAAAATATTAAAAACATTATTATGAAATGTATAAAATAATAAAACCATGTAATAATCATATTAATTTTTAAACCTGTAAATTCTAATAATCTAGGTGCCTATATATATATATGATAATTATCAATTTCAACCACTAGGTAATGTGGTTTCCTATTTAATATTTATAAAATTGTTGTACTATTTACTTAAATACTTAATATAATCTCATTAATAAATTGACCAACAAGTCATATTGAATACTCCCCTAATTTTTAACTAATAACTAGATCAATCAATTTACAATACTTTAAATTGTGTGATATAAAAATTAATTTTTATTCAAATAGTACTCAGAATAAGTAGCAAATTGCAAAATTATAAATTCAGTCAAGAACACGACAAAATTGGCACTAATTCCCACAACCTGCTCTACATACTCACTGCCCAAAGTAACATTTTTTCAAAATGATTCCTCTACCGATTATAACTGACATAATGCAATGAAACTTTATTATTTACACATTTGGTAAACATTATTAAAAAATTACAAGTGGCAATTGGCGGTCAGCACTTATTTTGCAGACTCCCAACTTTTATCATTTATTGAGTTCAATAAAACAGTGTGTTAGTCATCTTTAAATAATATGTTTGAAAATGTAAAATAAACAGTAAGTAGGTAACAGTACAACAGTTTGTAAAATTTAATTATGCCTACATATTTTAAAATACCCAATAAAAACTGAAAAATAACAATACCTAACCATAAAACAAATTCCAAAATATTTATTTATTCTTTTTTAAATACATTTCTAAAACAGATAATAAATTTACTTTAATCTGTATAAAATATTATTATGACAAGTCTGGGTTTGTATGCAGTAAAAAAGCTTAAAATAATATGCATATAATATACAACAAAAAAACCTTGAAAATATAAACCTAATATGCTCCTATTTTTTTTAAGAAATATGCACTTATTTGAAATATATGGATTTATATACAAACATGTTTTGTTTCGTTCATACTTCTTACTTTCAAAACAAGTAAAAAATGTAAAAAAATAATAATAATACCATTTTTTAAGTCATGAAATAATATACCATATATACCTATATATTTAAAAAAATTAATAAAACTAAACATTGATTTTAGGTTGTAATTTAAAGAAATAAATTACATTTTTTGATCATAGACATTAACTTATTAATTAATAATTAAAGTATAGTTTTTAAATAATCGATTTATATAGGTTTTAACAATAATTTTTACGAAATTTTCAACAAACTATACTTAAATATGCAAGATTCTTCAAATATGCCATTATCCCTAAAATATGCATTTATATGCACTATAAACTTTTTTTCTATGCACTCTCTGCTAAACAAATCGTCGATATTTTTTTACATTCATTGAACTGCATACTTTCAAACAAAATATGAAAATGCATACAAATCCAGACTCTAGTTAAATCACCTACCTAGTTGGCAGTCGGAATCTTTTTCATAAAATATTTGATACACTTTCAAAACAATTCACTTATTACTAAATCCAAAATCACATTTAAATTACTACCTATTTGAAACTAAAATGTAACAGAACCTATTGGTACCTACTTAAATATGAAAAATATTACCTACCCAAATAGGATAGTACCTACATGTTAACCCCTTTTTGCATATTGTCCCTTAATGTGGTAATGTTTTTGACATAAGAGGTTCTTTAAAACAATAAAAAATTGTCCATAAAAGCAATTAAATGTATAGGTAGTGCCCAGAGTAATAGGTACCTATTACTTTTGTAAATTAATATTATCTATGTGTCTACTCTCATCAATAGGATCCCAAGGTTAAAACCCATGTTTCATAAACTTAGAAGTACGTAGAAAGGATGGTTATATTTTATCAAATGTTTCACCATCTTACCACTTTTATAGATCTCGTCTAGCCTGTCAGCAACCAATTCGTGTATGCCATATTCGATTAATTTTTTGTGATCGTCAGACTTTTGAGCGTTAGCTTGCGATTCGTCGTCTTTTTCGTTGAACCTTGCGTTATTGATTTCCATACCTGACTGAAAAATTACAAAAGCACTTAAGTTAAGATCCGTACAAATGGGAAAAGACACCAAGGTGTCAACGGAAAAGTGGGGGGGGAGCAAGGGGAGACGAAAATCGATCGAACGAAACGTAACAGTGGGTGCGACCCAAGTGTCGATGGTTGAACGTAAAGGACGACAGTGTGGAGGAATGGATGTAATCGCCGACCGACAACAAGGGCCCAGTCTCAAATGATTGAAAATTGCTGAAAGCGGATGGATTGGTACGATATAGGTACACAGGCAAAGTACTCACGAAATAATGCCGGCGACTCCTGCGGAAGTGAAGTTTATTGTAGTGGCGGCTGTACGGCGATTAGCAACGGGCACGGGGCATCTGATACGGCGGTTCTGGCAGATTTTTGCGGTTGGGGCGGACGTTCTTCACATAGCCAGCCGGGTGCCGGGTGCGTGTGGTAACGTCCGTACGGTTGGCGGGCGCGCGCGCTCGCGTGTGTTCACTCGTCGGCGGCGGTTCGGTGAAAATGTTTGTTATCGCGTCTCGTTCGGGACCGAAGCGCGAAAATATTGGGGCGACCGGGTCGGCGACGGACGCTGATGTGTGTGTGTGACGGCGTACGGGGAGGCGTCGGCGACGGCTGCTGCGACGACGACTGCGTAGCGACGACGGTGGTGGACGAACGCGTCGGCGGCGGTACGGCGACCGAAAAGGGTTAAATTGGTTAAATTCGGCCGAGTGACGCTGGTGCCCGCTGCGGGAGAACGGTGTACGGATAGTAAAAAAAAACAATCCAGGAACCGTTTTTCGCAAATCCGCGCGTTCCCATTGGCCCGACCGGCGTAACGGCTCTTGCAGACCGCACTGGTGCCAACCGAAACCGGTCGCCCCGTCCGCACTACACACACACACACACACACACACCACTATTCTTACGTAGCCCGGTAGCCGACTACTGCACACGCACACATATACCTTCGTTCAACCCGTTCGCTCCCACATGCCACGGCACTTTTTCATTTCTCGGAAATTTTTTTTTTATTCCCGTTCTCCCCTCGCAAATTTGAAACCGCGATTGTTGACTGCGGGAGCATTTTTTCGTTCCTTTTTTTGTTTCTTCTCCCTACATCTTATTATTGGTGGCCCTACCGGCTACCAGCTTCGAACTCACAACTCGCAGATGCTATGTAATCGTAATGTGTCCGGCCGCACCTCTCCGTCCATCGCCCGGCCGTTTTCTTCCGGACAATAGACAGTTGTTATTCTCGTCCCCCGCGCCGTTACGATTATTATTTTTACATTTGTGATTCGTACCGTTTTTATATATGTCTTCCGGACGAGATTTTCCCAGGGAGCTTTCAATTGTATGCACATGGTAGTGTTCCACCGTCTCTTCACTGTGTATGGTTTAGGGAGGGGTGACCTTTGAGTATACGATTTTTACACCATTATTGTAAAAACCACCGCGTCCATTATATATTCCGTAATACCTACGTATATTGTTGTATAGAATTGGTCTTTCTAGACATGCACACACACCCCAGTCTAATAGATAAATCTAATAAAAAATAGTAGATATTATATTATGGTATTATACCAGCGGAGCACAAGAATCCTAGTCCCTCAACGAATATAACGACTTACGGGAAATACGTGGGCGTGTGAAACGTCTGTATGACAATAGTAAATAAACTGTAGTTAATCTGTTCTTTACATTTTACAATACCGAACGCAATTTTTGTTTTTGGAAAAATCATAACGGTTTTTGGAAACGTGTAGAACAACTTTGTATACTTACCTATTACTTAGCACTTAGCAGCCACAGATAATGATGAACCATTTTTTTTTTTTTTTAAAGTTGTCGAGACTGACAGTCTATTCATTATCATTTAAGCGTCACTCGTTATCATTTTTTTTTTTAAACCACGGCTCATGTTTTAAACAAAACCGTAGAAACCAGAATCAACAGAATTAAGAATACGGATATTTCTGGGATAATGGTTTAAAAATTTTAATATTCAAATCATAAATAAATCATGTATAAATTTAAACATTTAAACACAGCTGAATTCAAAATTTAATCCTTATATTTTGATACTATAACTTTTATTTTCTATTATTATTTCTTAGTACACTTACCTAATATCGATCCTAATATTTTGTCTTTCAATTCAAGTGATATCCAATAATGTCAGACGCTACTCAAGTTGAATCTGTAAGTTTTCCCTACTGTTTTCTGTGTATGTTTGGATGTATAGTGTTTAAAAATCATATTGTTCCAAAACACTGTTTTACATTAAAATATTTTTTAATATTTGTATCTATGAAACTGGCTTATTAAAATCAATTACCTACCTATAGTTTTACTTTATGCCCCTAATTAAATATTTTAATTTTAGCTTATAACATATTAATAATTTCATTAAAGTTAACTTTACTGTCTTAAATGACAAATAAGATATAATTTTAAATGAAACATAACATAAGACAAATTTGATAGGTATTTTATTATTATGTTTTATTATCATTTCATAGATTATATAAATTTTTTTTGGAATGACTAAATAGAGTGATTGACATATTTTGTTTTTAAATAATTAGGTACATTAAATAATAATCCAGGATTAAATCTAGTAGATCTACCATGTCACTTAAGAACTTTGAATTGGAAAAATTTACTCGCGTTTTTAGTGAATTAAGAGCAATGGTGAAGTCGGATATACCTAATTTTAAAGTTTACTAATTTACCATTTATTTGTGACCTCAATCTTCTACTTACATAATATTGTTTTGTCTGTATGTTAAAATCATAACATACAGACAAAATAATACAAACAAAAAAAATGTACTTTTGTTTCATCACATCATTATTCTTTCTCTTTCCTCATCAGAGCCATTTTTTTTGTCTTAAGTACATACTTTATTTCATTAAAAACATTATTTAAATTTAACTGATTAATACAATCACTATTTAGTAATCACAAAATGGAATATGATCAACAGTGGTCGAATTGGAAAATAGACGAAGGGGTAGTTTTGGGCTTTCAATAAATGAGCGTTCCCTCAAACCATGTAACTCGTATACTGTAAAAAATAATAAGGAAGGGTTCTCTCAAAATATTATTAAATAGTAGAGAAGTTTAGTCCATATCCGCATCTCTCCCCCCCCCCCAATTTGAGCAGTGATGATCAACATAAAAACGTAAAAATGTATGTATCTAATGTTCTATGTTAGATATCAAAATGTAGCATGCCCATACATAATAAATGGTATATTTATGAACTTAAAAAGCGTGGAACTTCTGACTTTACCATCATTCTTACAAATATATAATTTTCTGATAAAAAAAATCCAAATTATTGAGTGGCATGATAAATTAGATTTATTCTGTAATTTAATAACTTTTTTGACAATCTACTTATTTTTAATGTTTAATTGTGGATTTATGTTTACTTAGGATGATGCATCAAGTGTAGATAGCTCTAACACTGATTTGACTTCTCGAAGCCATGAACCAGCTAGACGTGGTCGAAAAACAAAATCCAAACCATCTAATAATACCAAAAATGTTAAACTTCAGTATAAATTTTCGTATGTATTAAATTATAAATATTTTTATTAAACACCATTAAAATATATAAAAGTAATATTACTATTAATAAGTTAATAACCTAATTATTTGTTTTATAAATAAGTTACTCTTGTACAAAAATATTGTTAAATTTGTCAAACATGTATCTTGTTAATATTAATTTAAATGTTCAATTAATGGAAATAGTTATGACAGTTATAATTTCTTAATGCAATTGGTACCTACTTAAGTTTTACATTACTTATTTTGTTGACATAGTTAATAGTTGTTTAAGTAATACTTAATCCGGTCAGAGCACTTCATAGAGTACAACTTTGCATGT
Source organism: Pemphigus obesinymphae (assembly GCA_025469235.1). NCBI lineage: Eukaryota > Metazoa > Arthropoda > Insecta > Hemiptera > Aphididae > Pemphigus > Pemphigus obesinymphae. Next base: position 64,342 of record JAIPRL010000745.1, on the reverse strand, counting down.
AATTTAATATAAAATTGTTGAATTAATAATTTTTACAGTTGTGCATTGAGAGAAGATCATGGCCAATCACTATTTGGTGTTCAGTTTAACCATTTATTAAATGAAGATCAACCATTGATATTTGCATCTGTTGGTAGTAATAGAGTTTCAGTTTACCAATGTTTAGATGATGGGAGTATAAATTTACTGCAAAGTTATTCAGATCCTGATGTATCCTTTTATAATTATACAATTATTAATACATTTTTTAAATATCCAATTATTATGATCCTTAATACATTTACACTTTCAGTCAAATGAAACATTTTATACTTGTGCATGGTCTGTAGATGAAAATGGGAAACCTCTCTTGGCTATTGCTGGAAATCGAGGCATTATACGTATTCTTAGTCCAGCTACTATGTCATCTATTCGACATTATATTGGTATTTTATTTAGTTATTAAATAATTTGTTTTTCTATTTTAAATATAATATCATTAATTCTAGGTCATGGCCAAGCAATTAATGAATTACAATTTCATCCAATTGATACCAATATGTTGCTGTCAGTATCTAAAGACCACACTTTACGTTTATGGAATATCAAAAGTGATGTGTGCATTGTTATCTTTGGTGGTGCTGAAGGTCATAGAGATGAAGTTCTTTCAGCGGTAATTAAAAAAATATTTTCTTTATTATTATAAATATTAATTTATCCAAATTTCTTGATTATATAAACTTTTTTTTGTAATTGAATGTGATTATTTTTATTTTTTAATTATTAGATTTGAGTAGAATTTTAAAATTGTATATACTCTATTCAGTTAAGTTTGTCTAGTCGACTAGCTGATACCAGTTTTGTTCATATATACCCTCCTGTAAATGTTCCAGACTAGGAATGATAATAAAAATCGCCACAACACAATACATTGTATACCCAGTGAGTTAATAAAATTATCATGTTTTCATGACATTCCACATTGTGTATACTATGTGAGCCACTTAATTAGGCGTAGAATTTGTATAAGCGGTCTTTATATATGGCAGCAAGTAACAGCGGTTACCGACCATTGGCAGCAAATCATAAAACACCTAGCTCTCAACAGAGGGATCCAACTATTTTAATTACTCAGTATATGTACGCAAATTTAGATATACTTTAACTGAATAGAGTATAGAAAATAAAGGAGATATATAAAATCTAAATAATGATTTAAAATAATTTTAGGATTTCAATATTGATGGTAATCGTATAATGTCCTGTGGTATGGACCATTCATTGAAATTATGGAGTTTAGACAAAGACTATATTCAAGATGCTATTAAACAATCATACTCTTTTAATCCAAATAGATCTGCTCGACCTTTTGATACTATTAAGGAACATTTTCCTATATTTTCAACACGTGATATTCATAGAAATTATGTAGATTGTGTAAGATGGATTGGTGATTATGTCATATCTAAAGTAATTTTCATCATATTACATATTTTTTTATTACTATATAATAAAACATGTATACATCAAATAATACTGTTTTAGTCATGTGAAAATTGCATGGTTTGTTGGAAACCTGCTCAACTAAAAGATACTGAACTTAAACTAAATGAAACTGCAGTATCACAGATATGGTACTATGACTTTAAAGACTGTGATGTATGGTTTATTCGATTTTCTATGGATTTTTCTCAAAAAGTATAACATAAAATAAATACTATAATAATAAAATAATTAATGAATAATTAAATTATTTTATTTAGGTATTAGCTCTGGGAAATACTATTGGCAAAATATATGTTTGGGATATAAATTCTAATGATCAAGCTTCAATGCGTGTAACTACCTTATCTCATCCAAAATGTAATACAGTGATACGTCAAACTACATTTAGCCGTGATGGAAATATTTTGATTTGTGTGTGTGATGATGGAACTATCTGGCGTTGGGATCGATTATTAAATACTCAGTAAACTAAAATGAATACTATATTTCTTTATACCCTTTATTATTGTATTTTTATTTTAACAGGTATTATATTAGAATTTTAATTTAAGTATTTCTTTGTGACAACTTTATTGTTTGGTTTTTTTTCTCTATTATAAACTCTTGTTCATTTAAGATGATTCTTATATATTTATTCATTAATAAGGTTATGTAAATAGTATTTAAACAAAAATTGTATTAATATTAACACAATTTTTAAAACAAAAATAAATGTAATTTAAAATACCTATTATTTTTCCTTTATTCGGATTGTTTATAACAAGATTATTAAAAATTGAATCAGTATAAAACTATTGAGTAATTTTTATTTATAATTATATATTTTGCTTAAATGTAATGATATAGGTACTTACTATATATCAGCCCCAAAAATATTCTGATTTTCGTACACATTTAATCCATTTTTTCTTTGAATGACCTTTTTTATTTTTATCATAAACGTTATAAAATATAAAAATGTATAATTGCCTAATTTTATTAACACAGTTGATAATTTCGTACTACACAAAATGTGTTGTACGTACCACACACAATTTTAGGGGCTGCTATATTTATATATATATATATACTATATACTTGAGATCTTAAATTATTTCATTAGAATAAAATTTATATATATTTGTAATTTTTATGTTGTTCTCTTAAAAAGTTGTTATATCTAGATTTACCATCTCCCCACCTATCTAATAGGTAATATAAAAAATATTATACTACTTTGACTTTGAAATGTAATGATTAGAATATATAAAAAAATTAAACATCTATTACCAAATTTTAAAAAATAAATATTTTCGAGGCAATCTTTTACATATTTTTATAAAATATCATGTGACAATGAAGTTTTAGAATTTTATTATAGTTATTACTTCTTAATTAGACAGTATTTTACACAAAGATTCTAAAACATTACCCTATTTAAATTTATTGATGTTTATCACTTATAAATCAACTTATAAATATGAACATAGACTATCAAATTACCTAAATATAATAATTAGGATTTGTCAAAAAACCTGACAGTTTAAAATAGAAATAACTCAATTATTTTATACTCTAAAAATGTTTTATTAATACCCCATAACATTGTAATACAATTACAATTTTTTATAGTATATTCAATGTAAATGAAGAATCACATTGTCAAATAACAACTATAATAATAACCTAATAATTCAGTAGTATATGTATATATAAATGACGTTCTCAAAAATGAAATTGTACTCAATACAAATTAAGTTTAAAATAAAATGGTTAAATATTAAGTAGGCACCTAAATGTATCCTGACCTAAATTAGGATCTATGTCACATTATTTAGTAATAACATCCAAATGAGAATTTTTTTAAATATATTTATTGTTTATTAGGTAATTGGCTACTAAAATCAAATGTATCTTATTTTTTTACACTGCACATTACCACATTTGTTATAACTTATAATAATTTAAATTCCTGTTCAATTTTTAGATACTTTCCTAATTTTTGAGAACATTTTCATTTAAATTGTTTGCGAATTTCTAGGAGTTCAATAAAGAAAAATCTCAAAATAGATATGAAGATATCAACCACATAATATTATTTCCCTCCCCCCCCCATAAACCAATACATAATAAAGAAACACATAAATATTATTTCTACAAACACTCAACTTATGAGATTTCATACATTTTTGATAACAGTGTCAGATAAGGAAGCTACCGGCTCACCGAGTTAGGATTTCTATCAGCCCAAATAACATTTTCAACCTTTTTAGAAAATATTTTAATGAATTATAGTGTACCAACTATTAAAAACCTTCCTAATTTCACTTTAGGCTCCTATATTTTTGGCTACACACTACCTTATCCACCCAAATATCTCGTGGCCTACCAAGATTCTCTCAGTACCTAGCTAATCTAGGTCAAAACGAATAGTGTGTAGGTATATTTTAATATATTTTTTTATTGTAGTCCAGTAAAAATTCCTTAAAAAATGCACTGATGATCCGTGTATTGTTTTTTTGATGTAACCAATACAAGGTCGTCATTGGGATGGGGCAAGATGTATGATGTCACTACTAACTTAAAAGTGTTAATAATAATTGGCCTTCCATTAATGCTCCAATATGTTGTCATAATTAACTTATATATATATATATATTATGTATTCATATATTATATAAATATTAATTTTAAAATGTATATAATATATCAAATTTATTTTTAAATATTTTTATATTATTTACATACATACATTTATGTATAACATATACACTTTTTTCAAAAAAATGGCCCGGTAAAATGTTAAAATTGATCTGCTTAAAAGTTCGTACACCCGGGAAAAAAACTGAAATGACATCCCTAAATCAACGTATAACAAACATGGTCAAAACGCTTAAAATTAATAATATGCTCAAGAAAATTCTAAATATTTGGATATCAAAAAATAAAATTCCAAAATTTGCAGATATACGGTATCGATGTTGTTAGTTACTTGTTAAGCAACCGATATAGGTATTAAATTTAAAAAAATCAATTCGAAGGGGGGGGGGGCGATCCAAATATTACCCCCACTTATAACTGCCACTACACCTCACACTGTAAATCCTTTTTTTATTTCATCTATTACTAGGAGAAATAAATAAAGACTCAAAGCCGAATCTTGGTGCACTTCAACCTTGACCGCAAAATCCTCCGTTTTCTCTAAACATACCCATTTTCTTATACTTGCCCCTTCATATATGTCCTCATTTATATTCACATACACCTTTGGTAACCTTTTCTTCAATAATGCCCATTTCAAGATCTCTCTAAGAACCCTATCATATGTCTTCTCTAAAGATCAATAAATACCATACACAATTTCCACTTCTTTTCTCTGTACTTCTCTACTAACTGTTTAATACAAAATATTGGCTACCAAGCATATTCTTCCAAAATTCAAGATGCATATTTTACGATCATTTTTAGTTACAATTATCAGAAATATAGAATATAGAATACCTACCTACCTATTTTAATATAATATCTATTTTTATGAATATACTTTTACAAAATATTTCATTCGAAAATTATGAAAGTTTGAAGATAATTATGTATTAGGTATGTAATAATAAAGTAATATGGTAAGCACATAAGTAGGTACCTACATAAAATCATGTATAAAACAAGAACTCAATAATCTATTAGTCTATTAGTATTGTTGGGTAAGTTACTTTCAAAAAGTAACTAAGTTACCTTACTTGTTACAAAATTAAAGGGTACTTAGATTACTTTTTCGTTACCTAAATACAAAAGTAATAGCGTTACATTACTTTTTAATTGAAAAGTAAATAGTAACAATGACGTTACTTTCAACATTTTTAAATATGTAAAAATGAAAATAATAAAAACAAAATGTCAAAAATATCTTTATTTTTTTATGACAATCGTCAGTCGAATATTAAAAAATTCAATATCATACCTACACCTACTTATTGTATAAAATCATACACTTGTTAAAATATCTACGTTTTACAGATATGATAGACTATAGTTCAATTTTAGACAAATTTATTAGAATAAATTTTATTTTTTATTTATAAATATGAAAAGAGTTATTTTATCAAGTCACTTACAGATAACTAACGTACCTAGTTAATCTTATGTTACTAAAAAAATTAAATAATGAAGTTACTAAAACGTTAGGTACTCAAAATCCATGTGTTCATGAATATATTAAATAATATAATGCATAACAAAATAGATCTATTTTGTCATGGATAATCTGTGATATAATTGATATAATCATGAACAGAACAGCTGCTGATTTGGCAGAATAAAAAAAACATATGTCAAATATAATGATAATAGATAAGCGAACAATAAACATTTATTTATTTTGGTAATTGGTATTGTCAATAACAAATATTGTACTTTTTTGTATTAAAATTAAATACGTAATTTATTTCACAATTCAAACATTTCAAACTACTTAATACATAATACGCAATATGAGATATCTACTGTCATAACTGTAGTATAAAGTTATGATGACCGAATGTAAAGTCCCTGTATTTGTCAGTCCCCAATCTTTGACGTTCAGTTTGGATGACAAGTCATCCCACAGGCAAATAATCACTCTATTCAATCCATATGACTTCCCAGTCAGATTTAAAGGTAAATTCAATACAGTTATTATTCTCCCTCATGTTCTTATGATACTGTTTGTCCATAGTATTTTGTACATGTACAAAAAAGTACACAGTGGTTGAACCTGAAGGTTCAATAAACGCAAGTTCCCGAGTGGATATAGTAGTAAGACATAATGCTCCTGCTCCAGCATTTTGTGATATCAGAGATAAATTTCGCATACAAATGCAATATTATACAACTAAAAAGGTGATTGGACACAAAGATGTTGAAACAGTATTAGTAAGATCTTCTGATAATTTTGAGCTACCAGCTGAAAATTTTAAACAATTACTCAAAAGCGATTCATTCATTGATAATTATGATAATGAATCTGAAATAAGACAAAACTATAACAAAAGTAAGTCATAATATAATTGTATTAAAAATATAAATTATAATCAATTGAAATATTTTTTATAATTTTAGGATCAATTTACATTCAATAAATAAACAAAATGTTTTGTTGCACATTCAGTATTGCATTAATTATAATTACTAGCAGTATTTTATATTTTATTTAAAATGTTATCTTAATAATAAAAATATGATCCAATTTATATACAAGACATTGCTGGCCCAAGGTATATACGCCAGCCTAGAGCGGCACTAGTAATTCACTAATTACCTATAGTGATTTTCATTCAAAATGTCATTTATTTCTGCTAATTTAGTCAGTAGTTTGGAGATTTATGAAAAAATTTATAACTTTATTCATTTTAAGAGTGGCAAAATTTTTATTTAATTTTTTGAGTTAGCTCTGTACCTAGATATCCTTTAAATGGCAAATCAATTTCAGATTTTTTGGGTTTCTATACAAAACCTTATATCCATTTATTTCCATCTGTCAATTTGACTGCTTTGTCAATTATGTAGGTATTTAATTTTATATTGACTATTAGGTATGTATTCATAATAATAATAGTTGATTTATGAAAAATGTTTATCGATATTCTTTATAAATATATTATATTTATAATTTAAATAAATATAAGTTTATTTTTAGGTTTCTAAATTCTGTTGTGTCCATCTGTCCATAGTTACAATTAGTTACGTGCTTATTTGGTTCCCAGGGAGATAGATATTAAATATTTTTAGATTGTTGTTTAAGATGTGTTTAGAAACAGGGAATTTAGCACACTTGTACAGTACGCTTTCCTAACTTGAAATAATTACCAATAAAATTATAAAATATTATTATTTTTATTTAAAATAATGTTTTAGGAAAGATTAATTTTTCATTTCCTATAATTTATTTTGTATAATAATTTATATAATTATGTATTAAAATCTAGAAATTTAACAAAATCTTCTCCTTACTTCTTTATTTTTTTTATATTTTTGAAATAAAATGTAAATTTAGGACTGGTTTATTACAACATTTAAATAATAATATAAAATTATAAGCACAATATATTTATTATAATTATATTATGTTAGTATAATTCTTCTTTATACATTATTAATTTTCAAGATTTTATATTTACTAAATATTTTCCAGTATAATTTAATACTGATCTATAAGCTTCCATAAATTCAATAAGAATCCATAATTTACCGGATAATATGATAAAATTGTTGTTACCTGTTTATTTTATTTATTTATTTATTGATACTATTGACAACTAAGTTATAATTATTACCATTAAAATGTTTTAATTTAATAAAAATAGTAGACATTACAAAAGTTTAATATTAAAGAGTTTTTTTTTATAAAAAGTGTATTAAAATTAAAATAAACAATGCAATTGAATAGTAAACAATATAATATACTGTTAGTAATAATCCTCGAGGAATATTTTACACAAATATAAACATGTAAAAATGTATATTAAAACATTTTTTAGATCCTCCAGGGCCCAATCTCACAACACTATTTATGGCTGGAGTATGTATATGTGGATTACTTCTACCATCATACGAAGATACAGACATTCTGAAATTTCGTATTTCTTTTAATTTAAAATTAGCTTTGGCTTTTGTTTTGGGTAAGAATTTATATAGGTATTATTACTTATACAAAAGATTATTATTATTATATTTCTAAATATGTTTAAATTCAAATTACTATATAGTAATGATGATTAATGAATATCTTGTTTGTTTTGTATTACAATTTAAATCTTAATTAATATATTTAATTTCAGGTATGACTACAATAACCATATTGCAGCATCAATAATGCATAGATATTTTTTATCTATCAATGAAGTTTACCAATTGTACCAGTTTAAGAATAGTTTAAAACATTTTTGTACTTTATTTTCATATATTAATTATCAGTTGAACTTTATCGCTTAAAGCTTTTCTCCAATCTAAGTACAATAATGTGTATAACATATATTTAATTTACTTTTATTGTAAAATTAATATATATTTTCTAGATCTCTATTTTTCTCAAAAATATATGTTTTGTGTTTATATTATTTATAATTTAATTTTGAAGTAGCAACAATTTTATTTTTCAAATAGTTTCAATTACCTAATTGTTAAATAAATGCATTATACAAAAATATTTTTTTTAGTTTGAAATAAATATACACTGCCACCGTATTTTAAAATGTTATCCATGATAAGATAATTGGGTTGTAAAAAATATAAATAATAAATTGTATTTTAAAAGTTCTTTTTTATATAAACATAACTTTATTAACTTTTTATTCAATAAAGTTTTTTATATATGATATTGACATTGTTTTTAATTATATTAATTACATCTTATAAACGCTGGACACTGATTTAATACTCTCATTGTGTGTTTTGTACTCTAGAATTGTATTAGGTGGCAAATTTAATACTCTGCGAAGTGTATCTCTTATTCTATTTGTTGCACCTTGATCATAAGAAGTTTTGTTCCAAATCGATATGATGTCTTCCTGAAATAGAAAAATATTTACATTAAAATTATGAAAAAAGTTAGTAAAAAAAAACAAAACAAAAATACTTACTTGAAATCTTAAGGAGACAACAGCACCACATATCTCATCACCCACCATAAACTGTTCACCTAACATGGCTAAAATGAGATTCTCCCAACATCTGGATGCTAAACCCTTACGTATTCGTAACACCCATTTTCCACCCCTGGCATTGGATTCGTCCTAAAATCGAGAGACAAAGTTATTAGTTGATTAATTGTATGAATAAGTTAGTTGAACACAAAAATATATATTTTACCTCCCACATTGGTTTGATTCCAACTTTAAATAAATGAAATTCACAGTGTGATTGCAAGGCACATGGTCTTATCATATGGCTATATATTGTCCAAAATTGTTCAACAGAACCAAACCTTGCTAGGTACTTCAGATTTTGATCATAACTAGGAGTGTTTCCTGGCTTACCAGGAAATCGACGACTGAACCAGAACCAATATTGATGTTGAAGTTTATGATCTCCAGGAGGTATTAATAAAGGGATCTGGATCAAATTAATAACAATATTATATTAAACTTTAAAAATAAATAATAACTAATAACCATTTAAAAGTGATGGCTGAAGTTTTTGATAAAATTTAAAAATTTGAATAATTTATTATACTACGGATAACTTTTCAATTGTTTCTTTTTATTAGTTGATCTATACTGCCAACATTGCATTTGATTCTAACTTTATTTAGTATTTTGTTAATTTTTAATTATAATAACTGTGTATCTTGGACAATATATTTGAACAGAGCTGTATTTTAGAGTCATGTCTTGGGTAATATAATAAGAGTTATTTATTAGTTAGTATGAGGTCATAATTTTCTTTTAGTACCACATCAGAATCAACAGTACCATCATACCTTGAAATGGTTTGAAACCTATGACAATAACTAAACCAACTGAATTTAACAGAACGAGTGACAATATAATAATTATTGTATATATTTCTCACAGCAATCAATTTATATAGGTATATCTGATTAGTTATTAGTGATTATTGAGAAACAATCTACATCACTTTTTTCTTTAAATTTAATTCTTTATAAAATCTATTTTTTTTAATTTAAATGTATATGTAGATATCTTGAAGTATAAAATAAATTGCCTAAAACTCAATATATTAAATTATATTTAAGGTATAAAAAAACCATATACCTATATTCTACAATAAAACAAAATAGGGGTGTGTGAAAAAAAGTCCCAAAAATAATATATGGTAAAAAAAGTCAATAAAACAATATGAATATAGGACAAAATCCGCCTGGAAAATACAAGGCGGACAAAATCCGCCCAAATTTTTTTTTTTTTTTTTACTAAATATGAACAAAAATGAGTTTAAAGTATGAATTGCATTGATTATTTTATTATTCCAATTGTTGCTACATTTTACAAATTATTAAAAACTAAAAAAATTTATTTCAAAATGATAAGAAATTTTCTGGGAAATTTGCTGTCTAGATACATGGTCATTTGTCCTACTCAAAAGACACTGGGCGGATTTTGTCCTTTTACCAAACAATATAATATGGTAAATAAAATAATCAATCATTTTAATAAAAGTATGCAATTTCATATCATTTTAAAATGTTAATTATAAAAATATATTTATGTAGGTATTCATGATTGATCATGCCGAGTGACCAGGACGCACAACAAATAATACTATAATAGATACAAAATCTGAACGCGGTTTTAGATTATATTTTTTTATTTTATTCTTATTTTAGAATTCTATTAACTAGGTATTTGTTAACCTATTATATACTTATGTGTACATAGTTACCTAAGTATTTTTTCCTTTAATTTTCCTACTTATTGTTAAACACTTGATTTGGGTTATCAAATTAATTAGTTTTATTTAAATAGTACACGCACACACAATAAAATAACAGTGTCAGTTTACAAGTATTTAAGGTTTAAAGTCAAAACTATTCTAAGTATTAAAATATTAAGAAAATAGCAAGTCCGAAATGAGGTATTTAACACAATAAAAATTAGTGTCATTATAGACTAAAAATTAATATTACATCTAAATTAGACTAATAATTAAAATTCATTACTTTTTATCTAAGACTTTTTTTTTCCTAAATTCCCAAATAGGTAACTAAAAAATATAATTTTGACATTTGGATAAAATAATAAATTAATGTAGGTAATAGGACAATAAGTATACATATAATATAAGAAAGAGAATAATTTGAGTATATTGATAACATTTTACTATTGTTACTTATACCTAGTTGTTTTTAAAAATTTGAAAAAAAAATACTATTAAATTAATAGAAAGAATAAAGAAATCTGAAGCTATATCTAATAGAAATATAATTGCATCAATAATTTACCACCTCAATGACATGTAGCCTGTAGGTACTCAAATGTTAAACACACATGTCTGTGACAGTAAAATGTCTAAATCCATATCAAAATTACTTTATTAAATATAAAAACAATAATCTTTTTAGCATAAATGCAGTTTAGCTCCTAAACAATTTTTTAGAATTTTATTTTCAAAATGTGTTTTTGCATTTCAATTTAATGGTACTTCTAAAAAAAATTGCTTAAACTTCATTCAGAAGTTATAGTTCAAAAACTTCAAAATTCTCAATTTTTCTAATAATTGTATTTTCGAGTTTAAAATACCAAAAATTTTTATTTTAAGTTAGTTAGTATTTATATTCTCAACATTTTAGTGGAATCAGAATTTACCTATCGTACCTACTTTTTATATTATTGTTAATAAACAATGTAAAACTTAATTATAAAGTTATTTCAAGCATTTGCATATTAAAGTAACTCAAAATTGAGATTTTGGATTTTTTTTTTAATTGGATGTGCAATAACATAAAGAAGTTTTTAGTAAAATCATAATTAACTAATATTTTTTAATTTTGAAGAAATAGATAAAAATAATAAGCAATAATAAAAGTACAGATATAACTAATGTTTTATTCATGAATATATTTATAGGTATGTAATACAATTTATACATGGTTATTATATCTTTCTTTTTAATAATCAACTAATATTCTATTTGATACAACTTAAAATATCTGCATTTATTCGGGTCGGTATATGATTTTGCACACGCATAATATGGTTTACTCATATGTATACCTGATTTGGCGACACACAATGAGACCTGTGTACGACAGTCACATAAGTGGTAATCCTCCGTCATGTATTTAAATTATCAACATCTCAAGGGATGAGTGTAAATTTTTTGATATACAACAAATTGTGTTGTACTGTTTTCCAAATAAGCATTTGGTTTGTTCCATATTGAAACACGTAATCCACAACGACAAACATATAAACTTGCATCAAACATCCAACGATTCATCGTGTATTCAGGTGTAGTGTATAGTAGGTATAGTACAAGCACACTGGTAATATTGTTTGATAATTATTACATAAGCTTTGCAGAAATCTAACGATACAATTTAATTAAAGCATGGGACACCAATAACTATTTTAAATAACTATAATTACCTAGGTACGTGTGCGATTAGCAGATAACGAATTAATAGTTATAACTCGTAGGTAGTTGAAAACTTACATCATATGTCTCTCGATTTTATAGATATTTATGAGCTATTTGAGCGAAAACGCCAAAGGGCTGTTTTTTTGGCAGCAATTGAAAAATTGCAGTTTTGGAAACTAATTGCTAAACATAACACATTAAAATGTGTTTATGGACATTCCCTTAAGTTATGTTTGAATTTAAATTGCATTGACTGATATGCGTGGTGATGTCGAGAATATTACAAGAATTTACATTGAAAAAATACATTTTAAAACTATTAAATATTATGTTATTTATAACAATAATTTGACATTATAATCGTTCTATTAAATTCACCATGCCCCTCAGCCCTCCCCTCATCAAGGTTTATTTTTCAATTTCTTAAGTTTCAGAAAGTAAAAAAAAAATAGTATTAAATACGGTATTTTTCCAAAAGTAAAATGTGATGATTATGTATACTCAAGAAAAGATACATGTCTACAAGTCGCACCTATTTTTATATACAATTGTGAGACAAAAAGTGTATATTTATCATTCCTTTCTGGAGAATTAAGCATTGCTCAACATATCGCCGTGTACTGGGCCTATTTTCACCACGAAGTTGTTTTCCATGGGATGATAATAAATTATGAAAAAATTGGTAAGTTGAAATAAATTTATAATTAAGTTTTACGTGGTTTATTAACAATAATATAAAAAGTAGGTATGATTAATTCTGATTCCACCAAAATGTTGAGCATATAAATACCAACATTTCCAAAATAAAATTTCCAAAAATATAAATTTTCAATCAAACTAAAAAACGCAATTTTTAGAATAATCGAGAATTTTCTAGTTTTTGGATCATAACTTACAAATTAAGCTTGAACAACTTTTTAAATTAAGCATGCAAAAACACACATTTTGAAAAAAAAATAATCGCTTGGGACATAAACTGCATTCGTTCCATCTTTTTTAATAATAAGCAAACATAAATTTACTTTGAAAAGTTAGTTACCAATTTATACTAACATTTACTAATTTGTCGGCAATTGTCATGTCTTTAGTTGTAGTATTCTCATCATCACTTACAGTTTTCGATCTGAAAATAAATATTATTACATTTACAATGTCTGCAAACATTTTTTTTTTTTTTTATGAAATACTAACCCTTCAAATTTATTAGCCATAATGTTTTAATTAAATGCAATAATACACTTACTCAAATATTTACAAATATAATGCTCTATACACTTACTGCTAATATTCAACAATAAGAGTTTAAACACGTTATCAGTTATCACACAGAATGCTTGGTTTTTACCACGGCTGTAGATATTATGGTTACACAACGACGTGTTATAAGACGTCCTCCGTAGATTCCTCTCAAAATCACCAAAAACTCACGTCCCTGCAGCGCTATCTATTTTGTGAATATAGTGTCACAAGAAAAGAAAATCATAATAATAAAACAGATAAAATCATTGAATAAGGATAAAATTAAAGACTTCATGTTATCTGTGATAATAGCACAGATTATATGAATCATGGCTACGATTTTAAAGAACAATTCTGAACAATCGTGATCATGGCTATAGATATTTAGCCATGATTTGAATATATAATCATATATATATATATATATATATATATATATATAATATAATTTTCTACATTGTGCCACAATCTATTATGTGGTGCCACGGCTAGATAATATCTACAACCGTGCTATAGATACCACAGAATATATTCTGTGTAGATACTACCTATCTAGATAGTATAGCCCAAGATATATAAAATCTTTATAGAAACGGTCTATAACCGTGGTCAAGGTGGAGTACTCTATGATGTAGACCTAGACCATAGAATAAAGATAATAAGGATATGATTTAGACTACGAAACCAGTTTTCGTCGCCCGACAAACCTTCGCGCACGACAAACCGCCTGTCAAAGTCCAATACGAATAACAATATTGAATTTATTGTTAGAAATCGTTTTTCTTATTTTTTGACATTTGACAATATTATTATTTTTATTACCCCATGCGACGTTGCGATCGCATCGAAACGGTCTCGTTTTACAAGTAGGTACAAGTACACAGATATAGGTACCTATTAATTTTTTTAATTGGACAGTTTTAATTAATCTAAAAACATTTAAATGTGTAGGTGATTATTTTTAACATCCTATAGGTTGGAATTAAACAATACATATTTAACATTAAAAATACAAAAATGCTTATAGGTTTATATTTTTTAGGTCAAGATTTTACTTTTAAGATTTTTTTCAATATTGACTATTGACTTTTAATTTGAGATAGGTAAATAAATATATATTAAACACATACCTATAAGTATTTTTCTATTTAAAATATAAATATTATTTTATAAACAGAATACTTATTATATTTATACGAATATTAATAGTTGTAAAAATTAAGCAAATTTGTATATTAAGTATCTTCAATCTTGATTCCATAGGTATAGGTACACTATACAAATAAAAACTTAAGATACAATAGTAAATAATAATTATGAGGTGAAAAATAAACTAAAATAATACGAGTAGCTACCTATATTGTAATACATTATTTGTTGTCATAATAATATCAGTAGAAAAACAAATTAACTATAATAACTTTTACAATATTATAGAATTAAAATATTTATTAATGTATACAATAATATATTATTGTAAAAATTGTACTGTAATTCTCACTTTTGTAATCTGCTTTATTGTGTAATTCTGTGTTGGTCCATTTACACGTTAAATATTACAGTTCTATATAATAATTTAATGATGTATAAAAATATTCTTACAAGGCGACCAGTATCGTGCGTACGATTTTTTAATGGAGGGCTTGAAAATAAATAAGTACCTAATCAATAGACATAAGATTAAGAATGAAAGAATAAAAAATCTGCTTTTTTAGTGTTATAATAGAATACCTACTGTTAAAAATATATATTATAATATAATATATAATATAGTGGCATATTTACGGAGAGGGAACCAGGGGTAATGAAAAATAACCAACAAATATTAATTTTGAAAACTGAAATACCTAAACATCATTTTTGTAGATAGAACATTATTTTAAACAATAATAATTGGAGATAGGGTTTGATGACTTACAAAATTAATAATAATGCCCTAAAATTATAATAACTATACATTTTAGATTCCGAGTGATGCAAAATTGGTCAGAACGGACGTGGACCCCTCAGGTTTTTCAGTTTAGGTATAGACATAATAAATTTATTCAAAATTATTTAAGTGCGTAGATACCTATACCAAATGAATGAATACATTTTTCCCTACTGAGGTAAATTTGTTATTAGTGTGAGAATGAATTTATTTGGCCATAGAGAAAGAAATTTCAATTAAATTTACCAGAGAAAGAAATGAAAATAGGTACCTAATACAAAATTGTATTATATACCTACATTTTCATTAAAATTTAATTTTGTAAATTAAGGTTATAAATTTAATTAAAATTAAAAGATTGTGGCCCCCGCAAGTTTTTAATTTGAATAGATACATTAAAATTTATTCGAAATTATTTAGGTATAAGTACTTATATCAGAAAAATGAATAAATGTTCCCCTACTGGGGTCATTTAAGATTAGTGTCAGAATGAATTTATATGACCATAGAGAAAGAAATTTCTTTTTACGTTGTTTCTATGTAGATAGGTACCTATAATTTCTTTAAATAAATAAAAAAAAATGTATTTATTAAATTAATTTGTTGGTGGTTAAATAAAATAGATATATCGATCATTAAGTTCAAGACTAGTAAAAAAAAAAAAAAAACTTTCAGTATAACTATAATATAAAAATAAAAAATACATATTTGTCATTCAAAGTTAAACAAATATACTTCTAATATGCTATATATCCATCGATCAATAATTTAACAATTTTTTTTTTATTCAACTGTAATGATACAATGAATGATGTAGAATGATTTCAATACAATATTTGTTTGAGTTTTTGCAGTCTTGATCGTTTTATATTTATTTACCTAAATATATTTAAAGTAATAACAAATACCTAGTCAAAAATAATAAAGAACAGTAAAATAATAATATTTACACAGAACCAAATTAATCATTTACGGTGAAAATTGCCTAAACGATTTAGCGCTACTCAACATACATAGAGATATTGAAGTAAATATTGAAGCGTTAATAGATATTTTTGCAAAAAAGAGAGACGATTAAATTTTAAATTATGCTGTAAAAATATAACTATAATATAATGCGTGTTTTTATTTATTTAAGTCAAAATAATTTTAATTGTTCTATCATAAAATTGTTAACATCTTTATCAAAAGCAAAAATATATATATATATGTGTATAAGGAAACACAAATGATACAAAATCCAGTGCCCCTCCCCCCAAAAAAAAAAAAAAATTCTTGCTAAGGCACTGGCGCGATAAATGCGTGAAATTCGGAAAGGGGGTCAAAAAAAGCAATAAATACATGTCAATATATGATGTTCATTACTACTCTACCGTCTCTACCCTTTCCATCATAAATAAAAGTATAAAGTAAAATTGTAGGGGCGGGGTATTGCCATAAAGTGAACTAGGTACTGAATTTCAAATAAATAATTAATTTTAAATCGTACTTAAAATTAATTGTATTTAGACCAGTGGCAGCTCGTAGGCTTTGAAAGTGGGTATGGGTCATATAATAGAACATATAATTTTAAACTCCGATTATCTCGTAGTGTTTTTATAATTCATAACAATGGAAAACAATTTTTACTTTCGATAATAATATTTTTAAAATGCATTACAATGTAAATATAAATAATTATTAATATTTAAATGAATAGGAATCTAACTTGTTAATAAGTAATTTGTTAGGTACAATTTTAGAGGGGGCGATTGCCCCGTCATGTCATCCCTACACACGAGCCGCCACTGATTTAGACAATAAGATCTGCGGTGTTTGTTTTTAGTCGACATAACGAAAATCCCATCTATTTTTTAAAAGCTAACTGAACTGATATGCTGATCTTTAGGGATATTGACCGATAAATGGATATATTTATAATTCAATATAATTTACAGAACTTTTTTTATATTTAGTCAAGATTTTCAAGATAGACAATATTACATATCAATACGTAGTCTAAAGATCTGCATAAGCCGAGATTTTTGGCCCAGCCTGACCTTACCACTTTTTACGAATTCCCTGACCGACCCGAGAACATTCCATAAAAATCCAGCCCAAAAATTATATTTAAAACATTTACCAATTTCGAACATTCAAAAAAATATTTTTTGTTTTAAGAACAAAATTCAAAATTTTAAAAACTTCGCCGGAGTATTCATCACAAAAGCCAAACCCATCTCGAGTATTCATAATAAAACCCCAACCCAGCTTAAACAAAAAAAAGTTCTTATAAATTAACCGAACCAAGTTGCTCCATTTTTATGTGTTGATATTTTAGTTATTTTTTTAACTTTTTAAAATGTTTTCACGTTTAGAATAAAGATCGGCCCTTTCTGATTTGAAATTAAAAAGGCCGATCTGACCAGTTTTTTTTTTTTTTAATTAAAAAGTCCAGTCCTGTTTGAAAATGTTATCATTTTGAAAAACAGAAAACCCGGTAAATAATTTTCAGGCCATCCCGAGAAAAGCCCGAACGGCCAGCATGCCCAGTGCAGATCTACAGTAGATAGGTATAGGTACTAGAAATGACCAAACTTATACCCTATCGATATTTTAATATGAAATATCGATTTTTTTTTGTTTTTATTGTATCTATATTTGAACCTATAACTCTAATCGGTTCGTTGTTCATCAAATTTTACTATAAAATAATGCTACAAATTTATGCAGTATACCAGCTACTGCTACTGTGATGGACCGCCGAAATAATATAATATTACCGCCAAAGCAACATTGTGAGCATAGAATATTTTAAATTTTTCTACATTATTTTACTCAATGAATTACTAAAAAAATATATACCTATACATTTTTTTGAAAACAATGAAAAATAAGGTTAACATTTAAAATTTTTTTAAAACTTCAATTAGGTGGGTACATAGAATAAACATATTGTTTTTGAAACTTTGTAATCAAATTGGAATTTTAATCTTAGATTACCCGTTGCTATACTGTCAATAAATATTATAGTTTCTGGCAGAGATACTAAGGTTTCGATTATAAAATAATATTTATAGAAAAGATTGTACAAAGGATAAATGAAAACAAAGTATGCAGTTCATTAACATTGATTCAAATATGGCACAGTCTAATGAATATATATTTATGTCTAAATAATATGTATTGTTCCGACTATGAGGGCGCTGGTATGACGTGAAAACTGATATCATCAGAGAACGTATTTGTCCAATTTTTACCGTACAGTAGACATGGCTCGTTGTGTTCTGTAACTTGTGTAAGTAGTTTTTACTAATCTACGGCGTTGTGGCGATATGTGTGAAATAAAACGACACAATTGATAACATTGATAACAGTAACACAACTCTGTATTAATTACAGTGACAGACGACAGTAATTTATTTATTGGAAAATGTATTTTCGTATACAACAATAGGTCTTATCGGTATACAATAATAGGTCTTATCGGTATACAACAATAATTATGAGCGATTCTTGCAGTGAAAATACAGACTTCTTGGTGTCCTTGCCATCAGATTTCTTTCAAGTCCACACATCAGATAGTGAAACAATTGAAGGTCCGGGTAGCGCTGGTAGTATCGAAGAGTTGTCGATCAGCTCTGCAGATAGTTTTAAAGGTGTAATTAACGATTTAATGACGAACTTGGACACATTATCCAGTCAAATTAATGAAATAGAACAAATGGAAACTAGTTACATTAGCAATGGATTGGACAGTCCGCTTAGTGCTTCCTCTCCTCTTACACGAAATGGTGAAAAAAAAAAAAACTATAATTCTATCAATTCTCTAATGGATGAAATGGTTAATGCTTATGAATACAATGATAAGAAGTTAAGAAATATGGGTAACGGTCATAATTCACGTAACATAAGTTTTCAAGAAAAAGATGACAGGTCCCCGGTTAAAATCAAAAAAGCCATTGGAAATGGATTAGATGATAACAATTTACAAAGGTAAATAATCTTTGTTCTTAAAAACTTAAACCTTCTACTTTAATTTATATAGGTGTATTTGTTTAGTGCATGTAATAACGGGGAAAATGTATGCCCACGTACAACATTTTTAAATGATACTCAAAAATTGGAATCTATTTCAAAAGAGAATTTATGGTTAAAACTAGGAAAGGAAATTTACCGTAGACAAGTAAGCTATTATGCATAATAGGTACTCAATTTATAGACGTTATATAGGTACCTAATATATTAATATAATTAATTGTATGTACTAGGTATAACATTTTAGTCGTTCTTCCTCATTCATTTTTTTTTAGATTCTGAGCAAAATAAAGAATGTATTGGTTTTAAGACAATGTTTTTTTTTTTTGTAAAATAGTCGCAGGCATGAAAATTAGTGCTGGCTTCTAAGACCCGTTGTGCATACTCATTGTTTAACCCATGGGTACTCAAGATTTTACTATTGCGCTGCCATCATCACCATACCAGCCATCAGATACAATGTAATAAGTACCTACACAATTCCTGATAACCACTCATATGACCTCCAGTGCTCATTTTTCAATTTTCCCAATAGTTTTCTTACGCGTAAAGAAAAGTGGAAATATTCTATTAATGTAGGGAAAATACCTAATAAAGTTGTCATGGTTATTTATTTTGTTTATAATTAATATTATATTTACTGAACTTTGCTCAGAATCGTCTTTCAATTTCAATGTTTTATCTTTGTTTTCAAATTTAAAATAATAGTACACTATCCTATTCTAGGACGATAGACAAACTCTTGCCATATTTATCTAAAAGACTTTTTTTTAACTATAAATAGGTACCTAGATACTTTAAGAAACTTTTTAAAATTTTTATATTTTTAACGTTTGATGTTACAGAATATTGAAAAAAAAGTCTTACATTTAGAAGAACAATTAACAAATTATGAAAAAAAAATAACTAAATGTAATGAAGTAGATAGTCAAAAAAATAATCTTCTTGATGAACTTGCTGCTCGATCTGCCATGATTCTAAGTCAAGTTAGAGCATATAGTACCATTAATGAAAAAATCAACAAAGATTTACAAACAGAACGCAATAATAAAAAAGATATTTTAGAAGCAATGAAAGACAAAATTGAACATTATAAAAATGATACTGCTGAAGCTGTTTCTCGTAGTAATTGTTTTAAGACTAGAACAGAGATTGCTGAAAAAAAATTGAATGAAGTACTGAAAAATTTTCAAAAAGCAGAAGAAGAAACAAAATATTTTCAATTAAGTATAGAACAAAAAAATGAAGAAATTGAGAGACTTCATAATGAATTAGTTAAAACAAAGGAAAGAAATAAAAATGTAAGTTCCAAAAATTTAATTTTAAAAATTTATTACTATAAATTCAATTTAGATGAAATTTTAGATAACTGAAAAGTATAATAAAACAATAGATAAATGTAGTGAGTTTGAAAAAGAAATATTAGTATTAAACCAAGAAAATCAGTTATTACATGAGAAAACATTAAAATATGATCATCTATTAGATCAAAAACGAAGAATTGAAGATATAGTTAATGAAATGAAAAGTACAGAGGTAGGTTAATTATTAATTATAGTGTTGATGTAGCGCTAATTACAATTTAATGCTCTTAAACATTGTCTCGTTTTGTGTAATCTTAAGAATGTAGAGGAAGCATACCTATAATATACCTAATTTATTTTAAATTATATTGGAGAATAACTATTGTTATCTAGGTACAAACTGCAGAAGAGCTCAATGCAGCAAGAGAAGAAATTAAAACTGTGAAAAACGAACTAAAGAGTTTTTATCAAAAACAACTTGATGCTTTGTTGTCTGAAAAAGTATCAGATTATCAGCGTAAATTAGATGGGATCGTTCAAATTACAAATGAAGAAAAAAAATTAATAAAACTTCAATTGAATAACCAGATAGTTAATTTTAAAGAAAGGTTGAAAAACTCAAAATTGTTTTAAAATTTAAATAATAATTATAATTATTTAATATTTAGGTACGAACAAGAAAAATCACTATTGAATGCAACACATATAGCTGAGGTTGAAAATTTGGAAGCTATTATAAAAGATAAATCTGAACGTATTTTAAAACTCGAAAAACGTTTAGAAACTGAAGTTCAAGAAAAACGACAATTAGTTAAAAGTGTAATGGGAGTAGTAAAAGATGTTAACATTGATAGTCAATCAAATTCAGTAAGCAATAATTTTAATTAAACTGTGTCATTATAATTATTATATATTAATAATATAGAAGTCGGTTCTCAGATGGATGCAATATTTTTGGACTTCAAAAAAGTTTTTGACACTATTAAAATTTTAGATAATCTTGGTATTGGCAATTCTCTTCTATCTAGGCTGGCATATTACCTTAACACGTTAACCGCCATGCGACTGTCGGCGGTCATACTTCTATGTATTATTAGTACGCTGTAATGTAATTGCGGATCATTCCGAAAATATTTGAATGATATTTATAGAACCATTCATCTGACATTTTTCAAACCAGTATCATTGTTTATATTTTTATCTCCCTAATAATAATATTGTATTTATAACATATGGATGCCGGTGATCACATGGCGCTGTGTTCATAATACTGTTACTCAAACACCATTGGACTGCCAGCAGTTATACGTGATATTATTAAGATCGTACATTTTTAGGTTTTTTTTTTTTAATTTCAAAATTGGTTCTCTTTGACAAAAAAAAAGCAATTGAATAATTTTTGAAGTATTTTTTTTTACAACTAGATTTTTAATTGTCAATTTTAGTATAGGTCTAAACTTTTTAAAATATATTTTATTGTGAAAGAAATAAACTAAAAATAATTTTTAACTAATATATTCATGTATTATTATTTAAGCGTAAAATAACACAATTGTTTCACTGTGTACATCAATAGAATCGTTATCTTCTTCTGTACGCCTTGGTGCTATTTTCAGTTTTATTTATGTAGCTCCATAGAATTTATACTCATTTAAAATAATATGTGATTATGGTTGCCAGTGGGTCATATGGCGTGGTGAGAATGCTCACATATGGTCGTGCACAGTTATAAAATTCCAAAATTTGAATCAATCAGTATGATCGCCGGGGGTCGCATGGTGTTAACATGTTAACTCCAGAAGACAATTTGTGTCCATTAATAGTGTACTCTCTGATCTTTGTATCATATCTTCTGGCGTTCCTCAAGGTACCTTTATCAATCATCCTCTTTGTGAACTCACTTCCTAATTTGCTCTCATTTGCTAAAGTACTTCTATTTGCTGACAAGGTCAAACTATTCCTTAAAATTTAATTTCCTCCTTCAATCTGATATCGATACCTTCTGCGACTGGGCAAAATAATTTAACTTCTCCTTTAATATTAGCAAATGTCACGTTATGTCGCTTCTCTCGCAATATGTCTCCTATTCAATCAATGGCTCCCTAGTTAATTGCATCACCCTTATCAAAGACCTAGGTTTCTATTTCTCTCCTAATCTTTCCTTTGAATTTCATATATACAATAATTGGTAGGGCCTATAAAATCCTAGGATTCATAAAGCATAACACAACAAATTTCTCTTCCATATATTATCTTTGTGTCCTTTATTCTTTCCTGGTTCGCTCCATTATGGAGTATAGGGTGGTGGTTTGGCATCCCCACTTATCCTGTGATGTGGTCTGAATGGAACGAGTCCAAAACCGATTTTTATCCTATGCTGCCTTCCTATTAAAAATTGATCATCTTCAATACAACTATTCCCTTATTTACTCAACTCTTTGAATTCCATCTTTAACCTCCTGTCGTTATTGAAGGCGACCATTCCTTCATAACATCCCTTCTTAATGGCTCCCTTGCCTCACCTGATCTCTTATTATCAATCTCCTTCCGTGTTCCCACCCTCAATGCAAGAATCCACTGTCTTTTCTAATTTCCTCATCACCACACCTCATATAGACAAAATCACCCTATACATAGAATGCTAAGGAATCTAGATAAGTTTAGTCCTGACCTCATTTTTAGCTAGTAATCTATAACTATAATTATTGTTGTATATATCTTTATATTTTATCCCGTATATATATGTATATATCTAATCTGTATTTGTAATATTGCCTGTTTGTGCATAATAAAATAAAATAAATAAATAATGTTTAAAACTATTTTCAGAACTTAAGTAATGATTTTAAATACTCAAAAAAAATGTCAAATATTAGTAATTCATCTTCAAAAATAGAAGATGAGTTTTCATTTTCTGAACAAGAAAAAATATTGCATCAAGTCACTCCGACAGAATTGAGAAAGCATATTGAAGTTGTAAGTATTTAAAACATGTATTTTTTATAACATTTGTGTTATAAACATTAAGTGATTTATTAAATTGTTTCAGCTTTTGAATAAGTATCCTGGAAATCCTTTGTCAAAAAAATGAAAATTTTATTCTACTATTTATTTGTTTATATATTTGAGTAATCAACCAATTTATGCACCTTAATATTGTTCCTTCGTATTATAAAACTTTAATTAATGTATAGAAATGTATAATTTATATATACAATTGTGTTAGTTTATAGATTTATTTATATATTGCAATTTTTTATTTTTATAATAAATTAATTTTTTTATGCTATTTGTCAAAATAATATTTTTCTAAATATAGAAAAACAATATATAATACAATAAAAATATATTTATTAAGTAGGTACATAATAATAAGTATATACATTTTAATTTAACTCTTTAATCTGATATATTATATTTATACAAATCATGCAGAACACATTATTTAAGTTATTAATTGTTAATTTAATTTAGGTATTTACAATATTTTAAATATTGTTACCAAATTGTTCCATAAATTACCTACAGACTAAATATTAAGTCTATGATGAATATTATTAATAATATATTAAATAAAATCAATTCAATAACAAAATCACTGTTGATCATTATTATTGCATATTTTTGTAAGAAATCTGGCCCATGTGTTTTATATCGCGCCTTATAATGGATTTCAAATTAAAAATCCCATCTTATTCCGCTTTTAATTATATATATATACTCAATTTCACGAAAGATCATTTGCACAAAACTTATCCATCGTTACACATAATATAACTTGTTTTCTTTTTCAATTTTATGAAATAGGTATAGCCTACCCACTATAGAATATCGTGCAATTGTCTACATATTTGTTCTGGAACAAAAAGTATAAGATATAATAAAACTTGCATAACCTAGGTACTCATTTTTTTCACGATGATTAGAAATAAGAAAATTATTATTTTATGACATATTACATTAGTTATAAATCTTGAGAGAGCTTACCCCTCTTAAAAGTTTGGCAAGCTCCCTCAAAAAAGGTTTGAAAAATTATTATATTTAAATGTATTTATATGGATACTTTTGCTGAAACATAAGAACATTTCGTTTAGTAAAAAAAAATGTCTGGTTTTCACAAACCCATAGTGGTTAAAGTGGAAAATAATTGCTAATAACTAAAGCTAATGCAAAAAAAAAGCGTCCCTTGAACCATTAAACCTTATTCAATTGTACTTTGACATATTTTGGACACTAAGAATCTCTTAAATAAGAACAATGAAAAATTCAAACAACTTTTTTTATTTTATTTTTTAATATTGTGTACACAACATCAAATTCTATCTGAACTTTCAAATAAACATTTAGATCTATTGGTATTATACTTTAGCATTCATAATATAAAACATTATAAGTATAAAATATATGACAAAATAACATCAACAAAAGTCTTAATAAAATATGCCACAATGAAAAATTTACATTGGCATTTTTTATTTTTATCAACTTACAAACATGTTAGAAATATGAAAAAAAAAAAATTATAGCTAACAACATTTTCTAACAACTAACAGATTTTTTATATACCTATGCAATTTTTATTTCATCTTTCTACAATATTTTCAAGTTGATAAAAATGAAAAATGCGTAAACATATTTTTTAACAAATATCACATATCAAATTACATGACAATTAAAAATGATATTGATACAAGACTAATTTTAAAGTACACTCAAAATATATTCAAATTTTTTTTAACCTGATGGATTTTAATTTTTTTTACATTTCATAAAAACTGCCTATACAAAACCCTTTAAAAATCAGGTGTGTGGTATCCTCTTAATAAATATACATTAAGACCTATTTTTTAGTATATATAGATAAAATATAATGTATAATTTAAAAATATACTTACCTAATAATAGTATGAAACTAATAAAATTATATGAATAGGTAATAAAATTAAAAATTCAACCTACATATTAAAATAGATCTATTTTGGTCAGTACGGTTATATTATTAAGCCATACATCTGAGATCATATCATTCATTACCATTTTTGCGTTTCCTATACACCAAATATTTATTTATTTTTAATATATTTACACGTAATTTTTATGATTAAAAATATATTTGAACCGTCCCCTCAAAATTTAAACTAAAGGGGACGCCAAACTTAAGCTAAGCAAAGAAAAGGGACGCTGTGCCCCTCTCCCCCATAAAAAAAATATGAAAATGTTGATGAATCTGTGTGGAAGAACATGGAGACTCCGTTGCAAATAATTCTGTATCTATTAGCGATGTGACAAAACCGCACTGATTTAGGGAACCTAAATTCAGGACCTATCCAGCCTGTATTAAAGGTAGTTAACTATAATAAAAATAAAAAAGTATGACTAAATGACTTATCAATAAAACTGGTATTTTCAATGGTATGTTTGGGAAAATAAAATGTCTCTATATATAAAATTTATTTAGAAGTCGAAAAATCAAATGAAAAATTAACAGGTAGCTGAAATAGGTATATATTATTTAAGTACTTAACAAAAAAAGCTCAGTGTTATTTTACTTTTTAGATTTTATTTTATCGAAAAAATAGATTTTAATAAGTTTCAAATAATAAACATTTATTTTCTAATCTATAATTTATAATTTATTTATTTTTCATGTTAATATGTTGATTTGTTTTATTATTGTTATTTTCATTACAAGTCTGTCATCAATGGTAATGTATGATACCTACATAGAGTAATAAAACTATGATATGTAATATTGAATTTTTTTTAGTTGGTAATTATGTATATAGTCTTAGCCCCCCCACAAAAAAAAAAAAAATTAATTCAACCCGATTTCCGCTAATGTTATGTTATACACCCCTGCATGCCTCTACACAGGAAATAAATTGGCAAAATTAAGTTCAGTCGACTATTGGTAAATTGATAGATACAATCTCTCATAGGAACATTTCTAATGTGTGAGGTTTAATTAATTAGTAAATTTGAAAAAATGTATGACCTATTTTTCCTTATTCAATTTTTTGAGGATACCTCCCCTTAAATATTTCTTCAGGATAACCCTGCTTATAACTTGAGTATTGTTACATTATATGAACCGTTTCCAAAATTAAATAATTTCTAATTTTTGATAAATTTGTTTACATTCCATACGTATATAATGTATAAATAGGTATATAATTTGTATTTCTTAAAGGACACGCATTCAAGACTACAACCATTACTTTTTTTAATTTATACGGACTTAGATTTGTGATGTCATAATCGTAAATTCTGAAGAACGTAACTCGGTGTCTATTATATACTTAGGTATACTCGTACACTATGAATTATGTAATAATTATAAGTAATATTGTTCGTACAAAAATTATTTAAAACTAATTAATGCATAATAAAATTAATAGGTAAATAAACGTATTTATTAGCTTATCAATATTATCAGTGTTATCAATATTTAACAGGTATAATATGATATAAACATTGGTCTTGAATTCTTTACATAGACGTTGACCTCTAAACTTCAAATATAATTTTTCAATTGAATAAAATTAGTATTTAGTATCATTCATCAATCGGTAACCTTTATTATCTCAATAGATCTCCTTCAAAATTTTCCATATAAATTAAAATCCAAGTTTAAATAAGACTACCTATTACTATTAAAATATGGCTGCCATGGGTAAGAAATTGTTTGAACAACTCAAGAGCAAAGAATTTCGTACTTATTTAATGAGGTAAAATTGATTTATATGTAATTATTTAAGTATAACAAGTGAAATTGACATTAGTAATAATGTTTCTTTGTTTTCCGCTAGTTCCCATTTTTGGGGCCCAATAGCCAATTGGGGTATACCTATAGCAGCGCTTTCAGATATTAGAAAAGATCCGGAATTAATTAGTGGTAAAATGACTGGAGGTATTTATTTCAATTTTAGCCTTATATTTTTGATATTATAATAATCTATGTAAATATGTTTTCTCCAGCGTTATGTTTGTATTCAATTGCATTTATGAGGTTTGCATGGCAAGTCCAACCACGAAATATGCTTTTATTTGCATGCCATGCAACAAATGAAGTAGCTCAAGTGGTCCAACTTTCAAGATTCGTTAATTATAATTATTTATCAAAAAAAGAGGTTACAATTAACAAATAACTTAAAGATTCCAATTTTTTTCTTGTACAAGTTGCTTATTTTGGAAATATATATAATATAATAGGCCTTCCGCAACTTGTATATTTAGAAATGTAAATTAATTTTATAATTAATTGTTATTATTGTAAACAAATGTTACATTAAAATTTATCAAACATTTAGATAATGTGTTTATATTATTGCTCATATTTGTATTTACTGTTTACAAAAATCCCTATCATGATTAGGATGTAATTATTCATAATTAAATGTTAATATAATATACAGACAATAAGTGATTAATAAATAATTAATTAAAGAAAATTAATTACAGTAACTATTGCTATATTGTCTATTTGACCTAACTGGTAATTACTTGTCTACATATTATTAATTGTTATTATTATTGTTATTGTTATTGTAGTAGGCAGTCTTTATTTTTAAATGTACGTCTCTGAGAAAAATTGAACGCTAGTGTGAAAATATTAGCTTTTACTCTACTATATTCTGATGTTAAATGGTATAATTTTATATAAACATATAGTACTAGCATAGAATAAGTTAAAAATGTATTCTGTGGTACCTACTAGTGCCCATTTAAAAGTATTTTTACCACTAAATAATATGAATATTTTGATCAACATAATTCATATACATAATACATATTATTAATTTAATAATGGTTCATTGCTAAAATGTACCATTTGGAGTAAAAATAGGTAGGATTGTAGAAGTATAATATTTGATTGTTTAATAACAATAAAATATATTTGTATTAAATGGTTAATGTAACAATGGTAAAATATTTAATGAAGTAAATTCAAATTTTTATTGAAGGGAAAATATTATTATTAAAAATATTTACTATTGCTATTGTTTTTCATAAATAAACAGTTCATGTTTGTAAATTGTGTTTGTATTATACTACCATATTATAAACATTACCACTATAAACAATAAAGAAATTGTTAGTTATTTATTTATTTTTAAAAATGGGATGTACCCAATGTACAATTGATTATAATAAAATACAGCAATAATAAAAAAAATACAAAGAGAAATGTAATATAGAAAATAAATATGAGAATACATTGGCTTGGCAATAAGAAAATGTAACAAAATATAAATAACTACACAAGGAATGATGGATTCTTATTCTCCAATTTCATCATGCGAATCAATAGAGTGATTCAATTATAATTAATTGAACATTTAGGAATACAAAAAAGAAAAATTGTGAATTAAACCCAGGAACTTTAAAGCTAAGATATGAAAGTAATGTAGGAACATCAATACGACTGCCAATAAGTTTATTTAAGAAAGATAAATTTAAATCAATTCTTCTGTCAGCTAAAGTATATAAGTTAAGGTGTCTAAGTATCTCAGTATAATCATGCGTTGGACAGTTAATATGCAGAAAAAAGCAGCATACTTTAAAAATCAATATTGCACACATTCAATCGTATAGCTACCTTTAGACGAGTTAAGAGAGACTGAAAGTTTTAACTTGTCAGAAATTCTCTTGACAAAACCAAGACGTTTCAGAGTTTTACATATAACATTCTCAATGTGAGATTGAAAGCTTAATGTACGGTAAAATGTGATACCAAGATCCATCACACTATTAAGAGAAGAGTTTAAAACCACGTCATTAATCAAGTAGCTAAGAGAATTGGGCGAAAGACATAACATGGCACTTTTTAATATTTAGATCAAAATCAAGACTGCTGGCCTAATTGACCATAGATTAAGATCATCTTGTAGGAGCCAACTGTCCTGAATAGAATTAAAACGAAGAAATAACTTGATATTATCAGCAAAGATTAAAAAACGATAGTAACAAAGCATTTTTGATACTATTGACAAATAAGGAAAACAAAATTGGAAACAAATTACCACTCTGCAGAACACGGGAAATAATATTCACTGGTCCAGAAGACTAGAACAGACACCGTTAATTTGAACAATTTCCTTTCTATTAAGTAAGTAGGAACGAAACCAAGAAACAAGTGGTTTTCCAAAACCTAAGGTACGTAAAGTTTTTACAAGAGCAAGATGATTCACATGATCAAAAGCTTTAGTGAAGTCATTGTAAATCCCATCAACTTGTGAATGACTACTAAAAACATCTAGAACATAATTGGTAAATGTCAAATTGCGTGTTGTGGTGAATAACCAAAGCATAACCCATGTTGCTCATCTATGAGAATACCACTAACTAACCTCGGGATGGAATTTAGAATAATTGATTCAAAAAGCTTGGCTAAATAGCTAATAATAGAGATGGGCCTATAGTAAGTAACATTTATTGTGTCACTAGATTTATATATTGGAGTAACCGAGGAGACTTTTCAGATTTCGAGAAAGACCCTTTTTAGTAGAGATTTATTAAAAACAAGACATGAAGGGTAACATAAGGACAATTTAATTGTATAAAGAAAATAACCAGAGAAACCATCAGGGCCAACTGATTTAACATGACTCAACTTCCCCAAACCCAACTCAACATCATCTATAATAATATGATAGGAAGATGGTAAATCAAAAAGGGACTCTTGGATTCACAACCTATCCGAATTGAGAAAACAGAACCAAACTATTTGGAAAATAGTTTAAGCATATCACGTCTATTACTAATAACATTCGATTATATATTATATAATCAATCCTAATAAGTAATAACAAAACCGTTGAAACAAGCATCTGCAGGGAAGGAACTACTTCCTTTATTCTTACAAACAAATTTCCAAAAATATTTTGGATTCAATATTTTCAACATATCTCTTAAAACATAGCTTAGATTCATATTTAAACTGTGTACATAACAGTGAAAAAAGTAATAATCTGGTAGT
Organism: Pemphigus obesinymphae; assembly: GCA_025469235.1. Lineage (NCBI taxonomy): Eukaryota > Metazoa > Arthropoda > Insecta > Hemiptera > Aphididae > Pemphigus > Pemphigus obesinymphae. The sequence continues at coordinate 33,333 of JAIPRL010000745.1, read as the reverse complement.
CTAAGAGGTTCTGTATAAGATATGTGCTTTCCTTTTTCTAATAGTAATATTCTTTAAATTTTAAGAAAACCAAACAGGGAAGTATTATTGGTGAAATTATTATTCTTATATGGGGAATATAATTTTAAACACACTTGTGTAAAGCATCGTAAAGGGAAATTATTAGCGTTTAAAGACACTATAGTATCCTTCCAATTATAACTTAGGAAAAAAGTTCCTATTGCAACAAAATCAAAAGCATGAATTTGAATTAGGCATTACGGGTTTATCCATGAGTTAGAAAACTAAAGGATGGTAACGGTTCTCAGAGACAACGTATTCAGGAGAAATTTTTACAAGGTCATTGCTATTGCAAGAGTTTAATAAGGAACCATAAGAATTTAATATTTTATGAAGTTGAGAAAAATTAAGAAAAGAGACATTGACAAATAGACAAGACCCTTATCATTACACCATATTGAAGTCCCCACAAATAATAAATATATAATCCTGATTAGTCATAATAATATTTTCTAGATAAGAAGTAAATATTTCATACAGCGTAGGAGGTGAATTTGGCTTAAAATAGGCACCACAAATAATGAATTTTAAATTATTATAAAAAAATGCTCAACACTGGGAACAGGTACAGGGAGAACTTTGACGGGGACATCATTTTGAATAGCAATGAGAACTCCACTAACCCTATTGCATACACTAGTGTAAATAGACTTATCACATTTAAAACAATTATAGTTGTTTAAATAAATTTGTTTGTAAAAATAGTCATTTAGCCATGTTTCAGTTGAAATTACAAATATAAAATCAGACTGATACATTGCGATTCATGGCAGAAAGTTTAGTTCTAAGACCTCTACTAGTTTTGATATCATCCAAAAAAAACAATACAAAGTGAGGAGTTACAGTTATATACAAATTTGATTGATTAGTGCTATGCATTAGTTATGTTATTGTGTAATAAAACATTAATACCCACAGTATAATTTAAAATAAATCGTTGGCTCAGAATAAAAAGATTTAAATACATCAGCTTTTGAAAAAGTACATTTTTATATCCAATAATTCATTTTTAAATATAATATACTTTAAAATTGGAATGAATTAATATAAATTATTATTGAATGAGTGTTACAGTCAACATTTTCTAAATCAATATCAAGGTAACAAATAAAGGCATTCAAAAATATTTTCCATTCTTAAATGAACAATTTAAAAATACTGAGGTAGAATCTTTATACTCTCAAGCCGCGAAATATAAAATGAATCATTAAAATATATGTGTGTATAATGCAATTATTATAAATGTTATTTCTTGTTAAAATTTATAGACAACTTATCTAATAAATATTAATATTATATTTTTATTTAATATAATATAATGCAAATATAAATGCAGTAAATCATATTTATTTATTTTAGATTCTGAGTGGAGTGTGAAGCTATTGTTTTTACAATGATGTTTATTTTTTTTATTTATTTATGTCTTCATAATATGTTTTATTAAAATATGCTCTTAATTTAGAACCATAAAAATAAATATTTTTTATTTATAAATAAAATAGTAATTACATTGAAAAAAAAATTATACTATTTGTTCTAATGTGAAAATGTAGGTACTTACATAAAAATGTAAGGTGTATTCATTAACATAAAATATAAAAATACAATATAATTTGATACTATTTGTTCTAATGTAAAAATACATAAAAATGTTAAGTGTATTCATAAATATAACATATAACATAATATAATTAGATCACATATAATGGACGGATGAAGTTCAAGTTAACATCAGATTGCAATACAATTATATTAAGTTATTAAAATTACTTAGAAATACATTAAATTCAGTATCTGATGCATATAATAATATTTAAACATGATAAAACTAACTGAAAAATATAATCATAAATAATTTTGTTGCTTTAAAATAATTATGGATGAAAAAACTTAATTCTATTTAGATTATTGATTTTGAATTATTCAATGAGTTTCAAAATAAAAAGATTCAGTCAAAATGAATGAGATTAATAATAAAATATAAAACTCAAAGTTTTTTTCTATTATTCAATAAATATATATATATCCTTTGGACATTTGAAATATGACCTAGATAATATGTAAATTAATAATAAATGGTTATTTGAACACAATTGTCATGCTTGAACAATAGCTATCATTATTTAGCCCACATTAATAAACTGCATATCATCAATGCCATGACATAAACTATGTTACTTAAATGAAGTGCAGCTCCAGCTATACGACATTTAAATGTATCATACCTATGAAAAAAAACAAAAATGTTTAAGAATAATGAATTTAAATATAATAATTAGTAAAATTAAACATTAAAATACCTCGTTTTATTGTTATCTAACATGTGCATAAATTCACTTTCCATCATTTGTCCATCAAAATAAGTAAAGTCTTCTTCTTCAAATGGAAATTCATAACCTTGTATACACTCACATTTGTAACCACCAGTTTCATAACCACGCCCTTGTATTGGTACACACTACAAATAAATTATATATTAGTTTTATTGTACTTTTTCATTTTATATGAAAACTAATTATTAACAGAATAAAGTAATTGACATTTAAAATATTAAATTTGTATTTTTTCTTTTTAATATTAAATGAACAATACTAAAATTATTTTTCTTCTCCTTTGCCTTCTCTCCCAACCCTAGACCGGTACTTCTACTAAAGTTGTTCTCCCGTATCCTCTTAAGTTAATAAAATTAACTTCTATTAGTTATTTAATATTATTCTCAGTTGTTACTTACTTTAAGTGTTGTGAAGAATGTATTTATTTATTTTTATTTAATATTATATACAATGTAAATAACAAAATCAGTGATTTCACAAATAAAAAGCTAAATCCTGTTAAATTAATTTGTCATAAATTAACAGTTTTACATCCTCTTATTTTCCCAAACTCTAACATGCTCAGGTTTGCATCTTTACATAATAGGGGAGTAGAATATAGTTCTTAATAGATACGATAAGAATCGATACCAAATTGTTGGACAAGTTTGGTAATTATGGCTGACTGCATCAGGGACCAGACGTCACTAGCAAGAAAAATCTCGTTAGCTACCTCATTTGCTATCTAGGAGTTGAACCGGGGACTTCAGGCACCAAAGCACACATTTTAACCACCTTAGATTAATTTTATAACTTGTTGACATTATCACTTTTATTACTTTAATCCAATAATTGGTTTATTAATTAAATATCTTTATTTTATTAAACTCTAAAGCTGTTGTTAAAACAAAATAATATAATAAATATTGACATACGTATGAACTTCGTTGATCACATTTGTGTGTTCCTTTAAATGCATTGGGTTCATAAAATTTGTCAGGGCACTGATTTATATCTAAATTCAAAAGTGGCATAGTAACTGCAATTGCTCCTCTGAAAACAAATAATATCACATTACAAATTAGTAATTACCTTCTAATTTTATTTAATAATACTCAATTTAAAATCATTCTTACTTAAATTCTAATTTAACCTTGAGACTGTCCCAACCAAAGAATGGGACAGCATAACGAATAAACCAATCCTTTGCTGGACCTTTACAATCATAATAAGGAGCTGACCAATAACCGTGATCCAAATTTGCAGCTCTTTAATATGAATTAAAATTTACATTAAAATATAATTTTATATTATTAGTTACAATTAGTTACCTGTAGTAAGTAGGGTAATATTCAAATTTATTCAGATGTATTCCTTCTTCAGAAGATCGTAACTTTAACTTCACATAAAACTTTTCTAAACTATCAAAATTAGTAGACCACCTCTGTTTTGTAAAAGTAAACCATTGATTATTTGTATATACTTCATCTAAACATTTAAATAATCATTAAACTGACATTAAATTATCATGTGTATACAAAAATAATAATTTACCAGACTTATTTAATCTAGCTAAATCTTCTACAAAGACTTTACGACCATAATTTACTGTTTTATATGCATATGGAGCAAAAAGGGTACGATTGGGAAACTTATTTGTATCCCAAAATGTACCAGCCGACCATATTTTGAAATCTGCCATTACAATTGATAATGTTTCTCCAATCATTTCATCTTCTGATAAATGCTTGTCAGCTACACGTGTACCAGAGTAAACCTCCTTTGGATCTGATATCTGAAAAAAAATTATATTAAGTATTTAAAGAAATATTTTGGATACAAAAAAATATTTACTTGTAAAAATGCACTGATAAAGTTAGCAAGTCGAACAGCCATTTTAGCTTCATTGGCAAATTGTTTATGAGCTCCAAAACCATAATCACCTAAAAGTTCCAAGTCTTCCTTACGATATCTAAATATAAAAAATAATTTAATATTAATTTAATTTACCAAAATATTTTATGAAATATCTTACTCATGACAATTTTTTGAATTTACTCCTCGTATGGAATTTATAACTTCATGAATATTGATATGAGAATCTTTTACAGATCCTAATCCTGGAGTAAAGTTTTTGTATTCAGAATTTTTTTCTAAATATTGCTCACGAAGATATGGATCTAGTTGACTTGGGAAGACTATTTTACTTTGAAGCCCTTAAATTATAAGAAAATTATTAATTAACATATTTGAAATTTCTTCTAATGGACCATTGATACTTTTGAGTATCAATGTCTATCCTATTTATTTAAAATGTTTTTAATTATAGAATTTTGAAATTATAGGTGGCCATTATAAATACATTTGAGAAAAAATATTAGTTGTTTTTTAATTGAATAATTTTAAAATTTTCCCACTCGCAATCAGTAAACAATTTTTTTCATGGAAATAGAAAATATTAAAAATTATGTCAGAAAAAAGGACTTCCACTCAAACATTAAAAAAAAAAAAAACAATATTTTAAATTAGAAAGATATAATGTTCTTGTATCATAATATATGGTGTCTATGTTATAAATATTAATAACATACATCCAACCCGTTTACAGTCAAATACTCCACTGTAATATTGTTCAAGTGTTGCTCGTTCTATAATTTCTCCAAGGAATGGACGACGCACCGTATTTCCTAATCGATAACCAGGTAAACATCGACATTGATAACCACCTCGCCGAAAACCCCAACCATCCAATGGTTCACACTAGAAATATATTAAAATAAATCATTAATATAATTCTACTACTATTTATTCACACAATTTTTACTAGTGTAGTTTCTTCTCTACATTTTGCTGTACTTGCAAAACGATTAGGACCAGAATTTCCTGCACTTTTAGGACATTGATTAATGTCTATTCGTTCAAAATCCATTTCTATTACTGATACAGCAGTATAACTAAAATCATAACATATCATTCATAACTTTGATTTAATTATAAATTGTAATTAAACATACGTAGGGTATTCAATATGTCTGAATCCAGTATGTCGAGGATAGATGTCAGCAATTGGTACAACCGCTGCTACCAACCACTTATTACTACGTCCACAATCAAAATATGGTTTAGTCCACTTAATTGGACCAGGAATGTCATCAGGTCCTTAATGCATAAAAGAAAGAAAGTATTAAAACAAAAATATTTAACTCTGAATTTTTTTAAAATACATTAAATGAAAAACAATTACCAGGTGGACCGTGGAATGTATGTGTTTCATTTGTATTATTAGCATAACGAATCTCTACTTGGTAGGTAGTTTTAGTATCGTGGCGTCCAACAACATTATCAGGAAGCCATTTTGAATACCTTTAATATTATTGAAAAAAATAAATAGATTGATTTACTAAAATTAAAATAAATAATAAATTACCATTCATTAATTCCATAATATTTTGATGTATAATCCTGTGACAGGCTTTCATTAGAGAATGCTCCCAAATCCCTGACAGTAAATGTATTTAATGTTGAAATTTTTTCTAAATGAATGGGATCATTGAAATCATCAGCTCTACAACATATTATACAAAAACATACATATACTAAGGCTAAATTTTGTGACTAATGTTCAATTCATATAGATTAATGTATTACCGAAATGTCCTAGGAGCAAAATAAGGAAGTGTCTTATTGAAAAACCCTCTATAAGACGGTGAATAGGACATATTCGGTGCAAAATATATGGCACTGGCGTTTATGTGAGAATTAGCTGAAACATCAGCAACTGTAGATAAGAAATAATACATCATACCCGGATCGTATGTATCATTAATTGCTGGTCGTATAAATCTGGCTTGTGATATATAACTAAAGAAAAATCCTCTATTCATAGCCATATTGCTCAAATGTAACAAAGCTGTACGATTGGGGAATACAGGATTGATCACGACATCTTTAATATCAGGTAAATGTGACACAGTATCTTCGGGTAAATATATCTCACTCAACGGCTGAATACCACAATTGTCAGCATGAACTTTGTCTAGTCTATGCCGGATTTCGTCCACTGCATCTTTAGACTGCCATTCGTACTGGGCGTTCGTCCAACAGACGAACGTAAACAAAAAATACATAAGCTGGAGCATTTTGTATGCAACACTTCCTGCTCGCTAAACACACATTTTCAATAATTTTCACAGTAAAAAAATATTAAAATAATAATTAATAGTAAATGTTTAGCTAAAATTAAGGCGACTACTTGATGGACATTTAAAAAAAAAACAATAACAAAAATAACATTTATATATTTATGGTGTAGGAATTTTTAAATTTAACTGGGTGGAGTTTTGTTTTGTTTTGTTAGAAAAGTTCTAGGTTATCAGCAGTAATCTACTACTTGTTGATGCAGTGAATAGAGTAATATTACAGTGTGAACAACGAAACTAAACAAAAAATAGTTTGAAAATTTTTTTTTTGTTAAATTAATAATTGGTTAATTTTATCACGAACTAAGATTATATTTATCATGGCTAAATATATAGGTATGACCATAACAAAATAGATCTATTTTGTCATGGGTATGACGGCACAAGACTTGTTTTGGTTGCGGATTGCGCATCAGTTATAAATCCATGATTTTTCATGGAAAAGAATCTCAACTGGCAGCACGAATTAAGATAGTCTATCTTAATCGTGGCTGGCAGTGATTTTTATCACCGGTTTTTTTGTAAATGATAATGTTACATTTTGAATTTGCTCATTGTCCATTGATAATTTAGCAATTTGTAAGACTTTTAAATTTAGTAATTATTATTTATTTTATTATTTAAATTTGTAATTATATTGTGAATAGTTTCTTTTGTGACTAAAACAAATCTGTATATTTATCATTTTAGTAATATGAAATGCATTTTTATTACTATATTTGTGTTATTTAGTTAATACATTTCTGTACTTAAACATCATAAAAAGTTTGAAAATGAAAATAAACGAAGTAAACTTTGTAAACAATAAATATTAGCCAGAATCTTTGTGCATGCACTATGTACCTATTATTTTCCTATGTTCTAAAAGTACCTTTTTCATTCCACATAATATTGCTACAGAATTAGTCTGTTATTACCTTAATATAAAATGTCTTGGTAGGCATGTAGTTAATGGTTGTAAAAGTAAGCGAAAATCTAAAGAAATTAATATTAATGTTTCAAATATTAGATATTTTAGATTTCCTAAAATTACAACTTTTAGTAGGCAATGGATAAATGGTTGTGGCAAAAATAAAAAATGTATAAATTATAAATAATTGTAAGTACAATGATTATTTTATTTTTTTAATGTAGTAAAATTATTTTTTACTAATGGAAGTAAAAATTAATACTAGGACCAATGGTCTAAAACATATATACTATATATATAGTACACATATGTCAGTAATTACTAATTAGGTAGTAAACATACCTACTTTACAAAAAGAATTAAAAACAATTTGTTTAAAGAAAAAAACTTTTTTGTATTCACTTAGCTATCACAACTGTAAGAAAACTGGGAGTACCCCTTGTTTTTTAATAATATTTTAGTGTACCTCTTCTAATTATACTAGGTTAAAAACTAGAATTGTAAGTAAATTTTATTGTAATATTATTATAATTTTTTAACTCAAGTACTGGTTATATCTGAAAAATGTATGTACAATTATAATGTGTGTTTATTAATTAGGCCACATTTGGGTAATTTTATATTGATTTTTTTATAACATTGTATGAAAATCAGACCAAACGTAAAATCACTAAAATATTTTTTTAAATTCAGTTAAGTTTATTTTGTCACTTTATCTTTTCTTTCAAAATGTTCTGTTAATAATTTCAATGATCAGATTTTTTTACTTTTGTTCAATACCAGATAGGTATAGAAATACAGAATTTAACAGGATTATACTTTACCATTATTGTAATAGTTTTTATTTGACCAATATTCAAAAGTATTTTTTTTTAATGAATTTAATAATTCAAGACTATTTAGCTATAACTAGAATACAATAATATAATTAAATTTTTAGGTAGGTACGAAATATTTATTGTAAAATGAACAAAATTATAATAATATATACCTTGATATTAAAAAATTAATAACTTAATCATTTAAAAGATTAATGTTGAATGCGTAAATGAACATTATAATGGTTTCATGATTTTCATCATTTTGAAAACTTTTTCTAAAATATTGTATCATAATGGAATTTTACGATTGATTTAAAAAAATGAATTATTTAAACACAACTTATAATATATAATAATTATAACTTACTATATATTATATTATATTATATTATACTTATTATAACTTTGTTACTTATTTTTTAAAATGCCCAATCAAAAATTATACAAAAAGGTTCTGAGAAGACAATGAAAATATTCTTCTGTTTAATTTTAATTATATGTGTTTTATATAATCGTTACAATTTTCATTTGTATGTAGAATAATAAATAATGTAATTCCTAATAAATTAGGATAGGAGCAAATGCGGGTGTGATACAGATCCATTAAGTTGGCCCCCTCACGTCGGAACTTTTTTCCATCGTAATCGTTTGTGCTATATTAGTTCTGGTTTATTCCGTGACTCACATAGTTAGTGCTGGCTCCTTTCCAAAGTCATTGTTTTTTTAAAATATGGAGACAAACATCTTAACACCTTAAGTTTTCTTTTATCGGCCAACAAAATATTGATCCGAACGCTTCATATTTACATTTCTATGGAAAGAAATAATAGCTCTGTAAAAAGAATAATTTGTCGATTTTTCAGTAGTTTCTTATTGTTTGAAAAAAACTACCGAAAATTGGTGAAAAACAGGAAAAATTTGCTTTGTAAAAATAAATTATGTTCATTTTTTTAAAATGTCAAAAATAATGTTTCTAAAAACTTGAAATTTTCACATATTTTAGTAGTATTTGAACTTTTGAAATTTTTTTTCTATAATAATTATTATAACATATATTTATACTCTGTTTATGAGTTCAACTTTGAATTATTTTTACATTATTGTTGAATTGTACATTTTTTTAAAGTAAATAATGCACAAGTGTGCAATTGCCTGTTGTACTTCAAGCAACGTTCTACTAATACTAATGAAGCGGCGGCAATTGCCTGAAATTAAACTTGACAGGCAGGACTGTTCCGCAATATCATTATAATTGTAAGAGTTGTAATTTCTAAATAAATAAATAAATAACCAATGTGTTTATAAAAAATGGAGTGGACTGTATTTTATACAATGAGTGAACAATAATGCATTAATAGGTAATAAATTTATAAGAAAAGTTAAATTGTAGGAATAATAGCCTGTTTGGCTCAAACATAAACATTAAACATATAAATAAAATTAACAGTAAAAAAAATATATAATTCACATAGCCAGTTTGGCTCAACAATAAAAATGTGAACAAAATTAACAGTAAAAAAAATAAGTATAATAGGTATATATAATTTACATAGCCAGTTTGGCTCAACAATAAAAATTTGAACAAAATTAACAATAAAAAAAATAAGTATAATAGGTATATATAATTTAATATAAGTGGTGCACCACCTTACCTTGGGCAGCTATGGTATGCTATGGTGCCGGATTCCGTTATAACAATAATACAATAAAAAATAAATAATTCCGCTCATTATAAAACACCGCTAGCTGCACCAACGGAGAACAAATTCCCAAAAAACAAACAGCTAAAGATCTGCTGCAGCCAGACTCAGACAAAGTTTACCGCATCTATGGTCAGCACACAATACCGCCGGCACCTCCTGGTATATCCAAATAAAACCAAAGGAGCATCAAATAAAACCCAAAAAAAGGCTGAAACCAAAATGAACGGCAGTGACAACAATAAAATAAAATGACCGCAGCAAGAGCCAGAACAACAACAAAACACAAACCTCGCTGTCCGGCTCTTGCACGAGAGAAAAAGAAAAGAAAAATCACCGCACTTCAATATTCATATTTCTGAACGGTCGCACACAAACAAAATATGAACTTGCGAGCAACTCCTCAGTGTCACCACCTATGTACAATAAATGTAAGCACTGACAAATTTTGATGACACTGAGGACCGTGACTTTCAATATTTATACAAAAAGAAAAAACAAACCTAAACAATACGAGTATATATGCATATGAATCGACGCATAATTATACAACCTATAATATGTATAATAGGTCACGGTTAAAAATATTACTTATTTTTTCATAAAATAAAATAAAACATTACTAATAATTCCTATACTACACGGATGCGCCCACAGCGTGGCCTGCGGCTATTTAATCATGTGACTCTTTTCGGGACGTTTATTAAAGTGGACGGCCGTACGTATTTAGTCTGCTTATTCTAGTCTTCATGGTAAACTATAAGTACTACTTAAAACGATAATATAATTTATTTATGCTGTGTTATAATCCCATGAATTATTGATAATCGTATTACGTAATAAGTATTTTATTTTGATAGAACAAATTATTTCATTAATTTAACAACAAAAACAACTACCTATATTTAATATATATTTAAATGATTTTTAATTTGATGACTAATATTTTATATTATAAAATCATAATACTTCGATTTAGTAGAAAAATAAATTAAAATTGGCAGGAAATATGTTTAGCGAAAATGTCTTTAAGAGAATGGCAGGATTTCAATCATGGATTTTAGGCTTCTAAAAAACATATTGAAAAAAACTTTATGCTACGGCATAGTAAATATTCTCTTCTTTCATATTTTGTATAAATTTTGACTCGGCGATTATACAGAGAAAAGTTGTAGTTATAGAACATGAACGTGAATTTTTAACAAATATCGTGATAACAAAACAATAAAAAATGGTACTTGACACATTACTATTTTTAAATTACTTTTAAAATATAATTAAATATTTTTAAATTGTTGGATTTCCATTTTTCTTAAAATTTCTTAAACATTGCCTGTACAAAACCCCTTAAAAATCGGGTGTACAGAAGGGTTCTGAAGAGGACTCCACACTGCCATGTTTCCAAGCGTGAAACATACTTCGGGAAATGTACGTTTCTAGAAAACTCAATTAATTAACATACAACAACCTATATAAAAAATTTAAGATCATAAGATCATCTAAATTTGTACATGGGCGATTTTCAATAAAGTTATTGTAACAAGTAATAAGACTTTTAAAAATATAAAAATTTGGGATATTCGAAATCTTATAAGTCAAATTCGAATAATTTCATCAAAAATCGTCCATTTAAAAATTTAGATTATATTACGATGTTTAAATCTTTATAAAGGTCATCAAAATGTTAAAATCACTCATTCTTAGTGCATCTCCCGAAACACGTTTTGCCTAGTTTTTAATATATCTCAATAAAACTATGTTACTGGTATAGGATTTTTTTTTTATTACTTCTGAAATGTATTTAAATGTTTTTCAATCATGAGATTTTTATTTTTCCAAAATATCATTAAAATTGCCTATAGAAAACCCCTTTAAAAGCTTGTGTTTTACACGATTCTAGGGAGTTTTATTTAGGCAACTTATTATACGTTCTTTGTACGATTTGTATTTGTGTAAGGAGAAAAATGTATATTTTTCACTCAGACTATTATAATTCCATCAAAATCAAAATTTTAGAAATTCCAAATGGTTTTAATTATAGTATAAAATATGAAAATGTAAAATGTAAAGTAAGTTATAAAAAATCTTTATATGTTTTCAATATTGTTATCGGAGTACGCATCGTGCCGGACTGTTAAAATTAGAATGAGTAGTCTTAGATCAATATTTTATTGGGCTCAAGATATATTTATAAAATAGTGAAACAATATGAAACAAATACCAAGTTTGCTTTTAGATTCACACATGACGACTGTATTATATCTACACATATATATATATACTTGATATACCTACTAACCTACCTATCTGTAATACGTATTATAGAGATATGTAGAATATGTAGATTCATGCATTGTATTGGTTTTTTTTCTTAAATCGTAATAAACAAAATAATAAATTAATATTTTTATTAGGACACGAGTAGGTGAATATGAGAATACTATATTAAACGCAGGTGTAAATTCCATCGATTTGAGTTTTCTACGTTACTATATATTATAGTTAGGTACCTACATCGTGTTAACGGTGATAATATCGTTGTTGTGGCCATGACGTTAAGTTATTGGCGCTTTGCATCACCGATATATTATAATATTATTATTGTTAATTAGAAAAAATACGACTCAACATAATAACCGTATAATATTTTCTATACGCAGGTAGGTAGGTACCTATATAATATTATTAATTATATATTACGGGCAAATTTGCGTAAAAACCGGTTTTCGAAAAAAAAAAATAATATCAATTTAACACAATAATATTTATAATTTGGCCGTCTTATACGTATATATTATTACACACACACACACACACACATTTATATATAATATACATGGACATATATAATATTATATATTATTATTATACGTACCAGTGATGTGAATGAGCACTGTAACGCAAATGCTCAACGTCGTCTTCGAAGGATTGTACAACATTCTGCAGTGGTTCGCTCGCGTCTCCCGGTGCAGGCTTGTCGGTCGGTCGGTCGGTACGCCGTCAATTATGTCGGGTACGATATAATAATATGTCCGGTGTCCACAGACGAGGAGACCGACAATGTGATATTACGGTCGACGTGGTGCGAATTGAACGCGCGACTGTCGTGTCTCGCGCCGTGCCACTCCAATGTACCCGCGACCCGTACCGTCGCACGCGACACTTGAAAAATACGCGAAAACTCGAAACGATACGATATTATGACGTGTACTGTGTGTACGGAGGACTACGTAAACATTAGAATATATTTCGTTATTAGCGGTATTGTATTATTGTATGTCGAGCGTGTGGGTATGTGGCGAAAAGCGTCGGGCCCGCAGCGCGTTTCAAACTGAGACGGATTGCATGACGACGACCGTTCGACGGGACCGGCAGACCCGAAAGGAAAAGAACATTGTCGACGGTAGCACGCTATTATATTCTTGAAAACTGCCGCTAAGTAGAGAGAAAAAAAAAAAAATAAATAAAAAAATACAGTCGAGCCGAAGGGAAGAGAGCTAAATTTCTCCCACCAGCCGTGCGCGTGCCGCCCGACGGTCCCGCGGCGACATACGCGCGCACCGCGCCAACCTCTCCCCGACAATAGCTCAAATTATTATAATAATAATAATAATAATATTATATATGTACCACCTACCTATATATACATATATATATATATATATATATATATATATGTACGTTATAATAATGTATATATATATATATATATATATATACACGTTATAATAATGTTAACAGCTATCTCCGAGTGTAATTAACATATTTATGACGCATATACGGTATGTAATTTAATTTGTAAATTATTACCGTGTGATTATATTGCAGCAGACATTTTATAGTAGGTACCTACCTAAAAAATTTTTATTGATCTAAATACATACACGCACGTACGTACATACCTATACTTATTATTATAAATTCTGTAAATTCTGCCGTATATATATATATTGTTGTTCATTATACTTATAGGTTAGGTACTTCAAGTTACCGTAGATGGTCCACGGTCGTTTTCTTTCCCGAACACGTAAAAACGCGTTAAGAACAGGTCATCGCGTTATCGAGGATTAGGAGGTAGCCACCAGACTTCAGTTTCGTAAAGTAGGTATTTGATTATATAATATATACAATATGTATTTAAATAGGTTAAAAGTTAAACTAATTTTAACTCTTTACATTTACATTTTGTTAACTCGACTTATTTTTGGTTATATATTAACTTTTAAATAACCAGTTACTTTTAATGAAAACTCAGTTAAGTTAATTTTGAAATAATCGTTACATTTTGATTTCATATTGTGTCTGTTGTTAAAATGATCGAATACAATTAAAGCTGTTTTTGTCGTTTCTAATATAATTATTATATTATAAAAATCATTTATTTCCCAAAATATAAATAAAACAAGAATAGGTACCTACCTATATATAGTTTAATAATCTCTCCGTAATATAAATTGAGGAATATATCAGATTTCTCACCAATAAACAATATTTAAGTAGGTACTAATTTGCCTAATTATGAGCAATATTTCCATTTGTTAGAATTTTGAAGAAAATAGTAGGTGCCTACCTACTAATTGAACATTTTTATGTACGTATTTGTTGTTAATTTAAATAACATTATAAATACATTGTAGTATTTTAAATAATATTATGTCAATGGACAATGATTTTTAAAAAATTTAAAATACTTAAATTTAGATAATAACAGTATTTCCAAAAAAATAATAGATATATATATATATATATATATATATACCTGTACATCTCAAATGTTATATTGACTCATACAAAAAAAAATTAACTTTACTAATAAGTAATTTTTTTAACTTAACTTGATCGTTAATAAAAAAATAACTATTAACTTTAAACTTTTACTATTTTTTTTTTATTAACTATTAACTGAGTTAAAAAAAATCATTAACTTGCCCAGCATTGCAATAAGTAAAAATAAAGTATTAATTTTCAGTAATTTAAAAATAATTTCATTATTCAATGTATTAAAATTGTCGACCAAAGACTACTAATAATATATTATATTATTATTAGGGCTGTGAACTTAATACACTAAAATATGCACTTAATTTTTTTTTAAATGCCCTGGAAATCAAAATTTTGAAAATTCACTCACGAAAGGCGAACGTCTAACAGCAGTAACAGGTACTGAACGACAATAAATACCTAATCATTTACGGATGCCTACTTTCTGTGGAAATTCACTAGTAATATAATCTAATCACCTTATCTTATCGAATAGTGACAAATAAATATCTGTACTTACACACTTATACAGCATGTGTAAAATATTTTAAGACAAGGATATTATTTATAAAATATAAGTATGACGTATGCATATACAGCCTGTGTAAATTTAAAAAATATGTAATTCATAAAATGTGTATACAAATATTCATTGACGAAAATTGATAAAAAAAATACAGTAAAATGAACTAAAAAGAAATAATATGACTAAAAAGGAAAAAATGACTTAAAAATTTAAAACGTCAAAAAATGCAAAATAAAATTTTCAAAATTGAATTCGTAGTTACATGACTCGAATTTTGTGTTAAGAATGCTACGTTTTATAATCAGCTAAAAAAAATGCATTTTCCTACAAATTCACAGCCCTAATTATTATTATCATCATTTTTTATCTTGCTTATTGTTCTATACGTATTATTAATAAAAATAGATTTTCCTTTTTACATTCACCTTTTTTCGATTCTTTTATCCCAAAATAAATTGCAAACACCGAATTTTCCACGATAACATTACATATTGAACCATAAACATTTCTTATTACTTTTGTACAATTTCCTCAGAAACTATCTATATTGATTAATTTTTAAAATTTTTGACGAGTATTTTTAATTTGTTTATATTTTAAGCGTTTGCAAAATTACTAAATAACTAGAATCTGGGAGTTCTGTTATTTCATACCTATACCTGATCAACTGTACCTTATACCTACAGGCCACATGTCATGTCTAATAAACCAAGAATTAATTAATGTGATACACTATGCGTATTGCGTACATAATGTCTATGGATGTTTCACTTTTGTTATTGTCTATATAGTGAATAACTCTATTAATATTTTTAATTGATTGCAATTTACCTATTTTACAAACATTTTAAATGGGTTCATCTAAACTTTCTATCATAAATATGTACATGTTGTAATACTATGAAAAACGTTGACAAAATTAATTAATATTAATATTTGAAATGCTGTAAGAGCTAAGAATAATATTTTTGTAATAATTTTAATACATATTATTCTATTAATTTATTTATCACATCAAATAATTGCCAAGACTTAGTTAGAAACTTAAACCTTAAGGCTTACAAAAAATAAAATAAAATAATACGACTGTTTAAAAAATATATTTATAGCTGTTCAATTAAGTATTTACATTTGTATTTAAATACATATCCGAGTATCTGTATTTGTTCTTAATTACTTTTTCCAAAAAGTATTTGAAATACGTTTTAAATACTTTTTTATTAATGTATTTGTATTACTATTTAAATACAATTTTAAAAGTATCATTTACAAGACTGTCTGGCTTTATTGTAAGGATTTTTTTGAACTGTACATATAACTGTATAATAACTGTATATAATTTATGTTAAAAACATCCAGGGGATGGCTGGGCCACTATATCCCAAAATTGTATACACTATTTCGAATGAAAAAATGTATAAGTATATTTAAAAAAAATCTTATACAATAAAAATTATTTAAAAATTGTTTATTTTTTAGTGCATTTTTTCTGTTGCTTTTTTTCTAAATTACCTCTTTTAGGACATTGAGTCTGAGATGCTTCTGAAAAAATTCATTGCATCCAACTTTTGTCACGTGTCTTGTGAATTTCTTGTACTTAGCGATTTATTCCATTGATCCACGATAGAACTATGACCCCCTCCTATACAGTGGCACAACTAGAATTTATTTTTGAGAGGATTTATTTTTGAGCTGTATTTAACTGTCTTCATAATAGTAATTTTCAACTAATCAGAAAGGGTATAACGATTCAGCCCCTATTTTAGAAAACTGCATACTTTTACAATAGGGATATGCGATGGGCTTTGCCCTCACCCTTATTACATCGCCGTTATTTTCATTAGTATATTTGTAATGAAAATAAATAAGTATAAGAGAAAATATTTTATAAAATTTAAAAAAAAATGAAAAATTCTTACTTAAATATATAGTTGTATACACAAAAAAATTTATTTATCACTACACACTTTTTTTAATTTACACTGCACATTTGCACTTCGGTATTGCATACTAAAATAGGGGCTGATACAATCGTAACATTCTTGAGATGGTCATATTATTAGGTTGTCTAAGAGTGTTTAATACCTTTTACAAAAATGCATAAGTTTTAACCTACATTAGTTAATGAAATAGATCAAATGGGCAATGCTAATAAGTATTTTTTATTGACAGATAGATAGCTAAAAAAAAAAATAAACAATGAAGAGAAAATAATAATAGAAAATTAAGATTATTAAATTTTAGAATTATTTTAATCGTTATTATTATAGGATTGTGAATTTGTCTGAGAATCTGTGAATTGTGATAATAGTTCGTAATAGATAATTCGCTAAATTTGCATAGTAAATACAGAGAACATAATTATCTATGTTTGAGCGTTTTATTTTTTGCTATAGCTCAATACAATATATTTTTTATGCATTTATTAAAAGTAATTAAAAGTAATTAAATATAAGGCCTACATAGACGTAAAGAAAGAGGCGTTCCCATTACCATTGCATAATACACCACAAGATGTATTGTAGCAACCACTACACTGATCTTAATTAGTTGGTATAGTTTGGTCCTCCGGTTTGGGAGTCAAGAGACGGGCTAACATAAGAAACTACCAATAGAGTTTCGAATGAATACTCAAAGTACTAATACTACTGCCTGGAAAGGTAAATGGAAATTTAAGGAGATTAAGATCGTGACTGCCGACAATATTTTGAATCTCTATCGCATACCAAAGATGTATTAATGTTCTATACACGAAAATAACACCTTAGCTAAATTGCCACTTTTAGTTAGCTTTTTATTTTCTTGGCTACTTACTATAACACAATTTAAACATACACATTATACATTTTTATTACGTTTAATAAATAAATAAAATAATTGCAGATTTAATCAAAATTCATTATTAGCTACAAATTATAATAAATAATAATTAAACAGATGATCCGTGTATATAAGTAGGTATTAAATAAATCAAGTTGCAAAAAAATATTAATTTTAAATTCTAAGAGAAGCGAGAAATTTATTGGTTTTATTTATTGTGTTCTTTTCTTTATTTATATCTGTATAAATTTTTTCGGATAGAAAGAGCCGAGCAGAAGTTTTGGAGTAAAGAGCTTTTTTGATAGCGAATTAGTTCTAGCTGGTAATTTTTCGATTTTTCAGCAGTTTTCTCAAGGAGAAACCAGCACTATTTTATACACAAAATTCCACTTTACAAATAAAACGATTACAGCTTTTAAAATGAACCGATTTGAATCCATTTTTTTTTAAATTAAAGAGAACTTATAACTACAGTTCGCATTTAAATTAAATCTATAAAATATATTTTTCATTGTTTGTAGTTATTGTTTTTAAAAACCCATCAATTTCGTTTTTATTTTTACCAAAATATTCTACAGCTTAAAATATATATAAAATCACCCTTATAAGATAAAATTCGACCTGTATAGTTTTTTAATTTTCTCATTTCAAATTAAAGAAAATATACATACATTTTACTATGTGCTATCACTTTTCCCATGAAGTAATTTAAGTGATAAGAATTATTTGAAATATATATAAAACCGCCAAAACAATATGTGATTTAAATTGCCTATACTATGTTCCTAAATATATAGTCGACACCGGGCCCCTTATATAAAGGAAAACTCTTTTATAAAGAACATTTTTAATAAATGTAGGGAAAATTATTTATCATCGCTTTCAAAATTAAAATAATAATAATACGCTATTCTGTTCAAGGATCAAATCTATGAATTCAAGAAAAAATAGTCACAAATGCCACATCATATTAAATACAATATTATTTTGTGCAATTTTACTGGCTGACTTTTTCATAATTGATGAAATTGATATGTGCCTATATGAGTGAAGAAATAATTTAAATGTAAAAACAAATCTTATATATCAGTTTGTCAGTATTTTATATTATTTTTGGCATTCAGATAATATTGTTGTTTATATATTTTATACAGCTAATATGAAAATCTAAATTTTTATAAACAGTGGTTTATTGTCAATTAATGAAAATGATAAATATTGTTCAGTTAACATTATTATTTTAAAGATACTTACAGAAGATAAATTAAGTCCTCCTCTGTTTTTTAAAACTCAAAAAACCATTACATTTTCAGATAATTATAATATCGGATCAGAATATAAGATATGATTACGTGTTATTATTATTCGTAACATAATGTTCTATAATAATACAGTAAGCGAGTAAAATCGCCCATTTAATCCAATGGTTATTGCCTATTGGTTAGTAGTTACTATTAATAGGGAATATTAATACGCATACGGAGATGTGTCAGAATTTAATACTAGGTTTTCAATAAGCCAACAAAAAAATAAAAATAAAAATAGAAACAAATTTCTAAATTCGACGACAAATAATAAACACAATCGAATTCGAAATTGATCGTTTATAATTTTACATCAAGGGAAACAAAACGAAGGAAACATATATACAATAAAATCTAAATGTTTTTTCTTTTTTATTAGTGGTGTTTAAATTATTATTTTTACCTATAAGAAACCAAACAAATATGTAAAAACAGTAAAAATACCATTTCAGAAAGATTGACTGTTATTATTTCTTCATAATTTCGTAAATAATACTAGAGACTTGAAATAGTCACCAAAAATGTAAATAAATACAAAATAAACGTTGACATTTTTTTCCCAATTTTTGGCTGTTGTATAAGTATATACAGAGTGGGACAGTGGGTTCTGACGATTTAAAAAGTGCTGTGATTATGTACTAAAGTAGATAAGATAAACTAGTTTGTCGCCAGATTAAAGTTCATGAAGTTTAGTCTTATTTTATCAGTAATCATGGACACGTGGCAAGTGAATCAACGCATTTTTGGTACGAGAATTAAATTTTGTAACATGTTTCAGCAATTGTTACACGAAAATTATGAATTTTTGTCCAATTTGATTGTGTCAGATGAAGCATATTTTCATTTATGTGATGTGGCTAACAAACAAAACTATCCTTTTTGGGCTTCGGAGCAACCTAACCTTCTGCAAGATCATATTTCGATTTTTTTATTTTTCGATAAACGTGCAAGAAAAAACAACCAAAAAATTTAAGAAAACGGTGAAAGCACGAATTTGTAAAAATCGAATATGGTTTTTCGTTGGAATCCCATAAATTAAAATAATGGTCATAAAAACTTGCATATTTCACATCAAATGTATTGAAACACCTATACATTAAAATTTTCAACATGTATATTATATTTCGCTATATCGAATGTTCGAATATTTGGCGGGGGGGGGGGGAATAGGTCTATATACTTAAAATTTTCACCAAAAACATAAGAAGTAAAAATTGACATAATTTATTTTTAGCTATTTATTGAAATTTTCAATTTTGAAGTTTTAATTGAATTGAAGAGTTAATTTTACGTTTTAAGAGGACGTCGTACTTACACATTTTCAATGAATAACTTGCATTGGAATTTTTAATTTTTATTTACTTATAAACATGTCAGAATTACGAAATAAAAAAAAAAATTATAGCAAATAACATTATCTATTACCCTACATGGCCTTTTTTAATATCTTGATTTTTTCAAGATTTATAGTTACTTAAAAAAAATCAAAAAAATTGATTTTTTAACAACTTACGTAGAAAACTTTTAATAATACACATATCAAAAATCAGCTACGTAGGGCACTGGTTAATTTTGTTCTCTAAAATTTACTTTTATTTTATCTTTTTACGATATTCTTAAGTTAATTGAAATGAAAAATGCATAAACATATTTTTAACAAATATCGTAATTACACGATAATAAAAATTATATTGACATAAGACAATATAATATTTTTTGAAATTGGATATTTATTTTTATTAAAATGTATTAAAAATGTCATATACAGAACCCCATTTAACTATGCGTACGACGTTCTCTTAAGACCTAAAATTTTAATACAATATTAAAAATATAAACTATATTCAAAATATCTCAAAAATCGGTAATTAATAATTTTTTTAATACCCATTTCCATTTTTCGACAACATGTATTATTTCAATATGAAATGTGTTCGAATATCGGAGAAAAAATGAATCTATAGACTTGAAACTTTCACCAAAAACGTGTATAGGTACAAAATGGTATAAGTACCAAAACCGTACCTTTCCCTTTTCGACCGATTCACTTTTCCGCCAGGTATAAAAATCGATAATAACAATAATAGATATCACTATATTTTATAAACATCTCTATACTACCTAGTTAAATTTACCTATTAGTGAAGAACGTTCAATTATTAAATAAAATAAGTAAGTACAGATTTGTTAAAAAAAAACATAATTTTCATTTTAATAAATAATAAAATATTAGGAACATTATTACAATACAATTATTATTATTACAAATTACAAATTGAAATCAGTCATATATATACTATACTACTTTTTACAGTAATTATATGATATAGATAAAAATAAATATACACTAAAAAAAATTACAACATATTTAAGGTATTCCTTTTTTGTGGTTTTACAATGGTGGATAACTGCAATTATCTGTCATATAGTGGTCAACAAGGTAGTCAGAATATTGATCGACTCTGTCATTAATAGTACGATCAGCCATACAGTTTTCAAGAAAACAGTCTAAAACTTCATTTGGTTCTAGAAAAATCAATCCAAATGTATGTCACAACCATTTTCCTATTTCCGAATTTTCATTTTGATAGGTGGTGGCTAGACCTAACTTTTGAATTTGGCGGTACCACGCTTGAGTTAGATGAAATCTACACCCTACAATTTTAGTTTGTGGCCAAATTTCTTTTACTGCATTAATTATTGCCTTTTCAAAATCAATAGTTAGGCACGCTGGTAATAATGTCACGCCTAGCATCAAACATTTGTTTATAATTAAGCGAAATGTATAAATGTATATTTCTATTGTTTTAGCCGGTAGTAAACAAAAAATTAATGGTATGTAGTGTCCGTTTTTGAGACCATGAATAGAAAACATTTGATTAAAAAATCTAGCCGAATATTTAAATGTCCCATCCATATATAAAGTATCAACTTCTTTTAAAAATAATATATTTGTAAGATAAGAAAAAATAACAATGGTTTCTCTATATATCATTAATTAATACATAAGGTTCACCTTGTTTTGTTTTTAAATTCATTTTTTCTAATAATTGGATTTTCTGGCAACACTTTACGACGTGCTTCATACACATTTTTCCTTAACCTATGTATATCTGTTGTAGTGAAATGGAATGCGGCTTCCATATTATCGCCAATTTCATTTAAAATAATTTTTTTTGGTTGATTGCTAGGATCGTCAACTGCTTTCCGTTTACACGAAGTATTAATAATTTGCCTGACTATCTTTGTCTGAGTACAAGGCTCATGGTTATGTAATCAATTTTCACAATAATTCTGTACAACGACGTTATTTTCACATCGCCAACGTGTTGAACCAGTTGACTTGTTTATCGACCCAGTACAAAATTTGTAATTATTTAAAATTAATGACGATTTACCACGATTACTCTCGATAAATTCAGTCATTTTACACTTTAAACAATATAGAAATTAAATTAACTAAACTAAAAATATAAACAAAACGATACAGAACCCCGAATTTAGGTACGAGTTCGGTAAATGTTGATGGTACGAAATCACACACTATACTACTATACTAGTTAAATATATTAGATCGAATGACGACCGGTTTCAAAGTTGGATTATCAAAAATTTTATCATTGATAATATAATATTGCATGATTAGAAAGAAACCAATAGAGTACAAATATAATGTAAAAAAAAAACAATAAATTAGCAATACGTGTTTGACAACATGATGCAGTTTATCATATACCGATACGCGATTACGATGCACGGAATAAAAACCGAAATGAATATAGGTATCTATGTACAATGTACATATAATGTAGTGCACGGAAAACTATAATATGCTATAAAGAACATAATGAGAGTATACTATAAAGTACCAATACAGCTCTATTACCTATTTTTTGATTAATTAATTGACTGAGTATAGGTACTTAATGTACTACAATAAATTTATGTAAATATAAATTCATTATTGATAGTAATTTAAAATATTATATTAAATAGTAGTTGTTTAACACTGAAGATGAAAACATTGTTTTCGAAACACGTATTTGTTAAAATAAAAAAAATTATTTTGTATAAATTGGGTTTTTATTTATAAATAAATAATTCTACGAGTAACTCGACACCAAAATATTCCTTATTAAACAGTTTCCTTGAAATCTTACTAGGTATGCATTTTTATAATTATGAAAATATTTCGTAAATTAATCCTATCCATTAAAAATGAAAACACTTAATTGTATTCCTAAATGTTACTTTAATAATATTATTAAACTAATGACCAATATTATGTTTCTTCATTTACAAAATTATTATACGCTAAAAAGTATCAAAGCATTATAATTCGTACTATTTTGGAAAAAATGCACTTTAGTTCCCACGCGATTTTGTTGATTTTTCCCCCTCCCCAAAATATGTGTTTTAAAGCACCGAATACAAAAGTATAATTCCAAAATTCTCGCAAATCATTATTTTGGAAGTTTTACCAAAAAACGCGACTACCCAGCGAGACGTATTGAACGGTGTTTTTTCTACGCGAGAATGACCGCTCCCTACGCCTGTCGGCTCCGGTCGCCACATTCGAGGTCCTACGGACCTCTCGATTGGGGGATGATAGCAACCTAAGAGCCTAACCAAATCTAACCTTCGGGTAGACCTACAACCTAACGGGTGAACCCTCGCTACGCTAGAATGACGTTCATTTAAAAAAATTTAAATCAAAAATGCTTTAAATTTTTTTATTTTGTCAATATTACGTTTATAAATAAACGTAATATTTAATATATCTAATAATAATAAATCTTCATCATTTCCATCCGTTTCAGAAGACGCTTCATCATCACTTATCAATAAATTGTTTTCTTGTATCGCTTTTGGGTCATACAGCTCACCAGTGACATATATATAATAACAGGCGACAATCAAGTATACAGCGTTTCGCGCGCATGCATACCTACGTAAAGGCGTAAAATCGTAAACTTTGGTAAGATATAACTTCCAAAATAATGATTTGCGAGAATTTTGGAATTAGACTTTTGTATTCAGTGCTTTATAAAACACATATTTTGGGGGGAAAAAAAATCAAAAAAATCGCGTGGGAACTAAACTACATTTATACCCATAGATATATACTATCGATTTTTATACTTGGTGGAAAAGTGAATAGGCCGAAAAGGGAAAGGAACGATTTTGGCGGGAAAGGGGGGCCCGCCCACCACCGAATATTCTGATAGTATACGACATAATATGATGTAGATATCAGATATAAATGGTTAGATATTTCCGAAGACGATGCGCGCTCGCGCCGTGTCGAGATAAAATATAAAAACATTGTACTTGTCATTATACTTCAACGATATACTCGTACTTATCGGAAGATCGCAACAACATTTATTGATCAAAATATTAATACCTATTATGCAGTGTGTGTCGTTTTCGAGTGTACGTCATTTGCGAGTGTGCTCTCGGCGGATGATAATATCTATCGAGATTCAAAACAGCTATAGGTAAATATTAAATAAATAATAATAATAATTATTATAGTTTATTTAGATTGCATACATATAACTGGTGTAGAGTCGGCAATTATACCTATATAACTTATTATTTTATTTTATTTTTCGTTAATTTCAAAAGTCAAAACCTGCGGGGGCTGTGGAAGCGATTCAAGATTTTTTTTAAACTATTTAAAAACTTGAAAAAAATAATAATAAATTAGATGTTTAAAAATGTTTTTCGATATTATATTAGTTAAAATGACTACTTACTGAAAAATTGTATTTATGATGCATTATAGTAGAAATAACAGAAGACATCTCACTCGTTTGCGAGGCCGAAGTTCGAAGCCATGTTGAAGCTAAAGGTTGAAAAGCTTCAAGTTTTTAAGTTCTATAGTAATTTGGTATGATTTATTATATGAAATCAATATAACTAGTACATTATTACAAACAATATCATTGAATATTTCTGTAACTATTAACCAATTAAACAAAACCAAAATATTTTTGCAAAACTATCGTAGTGATAAAAGTTTTGAAAATATACTAAAAAAAATAAAATAATTGTCAAATGAACTTGAAGTTGAAGATGGGTTCTAACTAGAACAAGTTTGAGCTTGGCGTACGGAAACACATTTTGCATATGAATCTCGTGATAATCCTATAATTGATCCTAAAGAAAATTTTAAAGTTAATTTTTATCATCAAATATTAGATTCAGCTCTCCAATTGATTTACGATCGATTTATGCAACTTGAAATTTCTTTACAATATTTCTAATACTGATAATTATGAAAATGTAATGAGATGTTGTAAATATTTATAACTCGCGCTTACATCAAATGATGAATTAAGTTCTGATATCAATTCTGTCGAACTTTATGAAGAAATAATAGTATTGCATAGTTTGAAAAAAGAAAACAGTGATCTAAATGCGATTTTACAATACGAGTACATATGTAAACATAAACTAATATAAATATTTCCTAATATTTACGTGGCATTAAAAATTTCGCTAACCATACCGATAACTGCAGGTTCAGCAGAAAGAAGCTTTTTAAAATTAAAAATAATAAAAAGTCATTTACGATCTCAGATTTCACAATATCGTTTGGTAGGGTTGGCAACAATTTCAATTGAACATCAAATTACTGATGATTTGGACATAGATGATCTGATCAAAGAGTTGGTATCTTTAAAAGCAAGAAAAGTAAACTTTTAAAGTTAAGAATACAATTGATTTTTTATAGTATTTATCTATTTAGAATTTAATATTATAATATATATTTTATTTTACCAAAAGTGATGCTTTAATTCGTTATATTGTATGAAATATACGTTATACTATAAAATACAAATGTTTTTAAATGCGTTAACAGAAATAAATAAGTAATTCAAAAAAACAATTAAGTATTTTCAGTTCAAGTAGTAAATTTTTTTCAAAATAAACTTATATATACTTATATGTATAGGTACTTTAAATTATTTTACCATATTTACATTATTCGTATGTGTAACAAAAAAAAGTCATATTTATTTGGAAGATAAAATTATTGATAAAATTAATGATAAAGTTATAGGAGCGGCAAAATTGAATCTTGCCTACGTGTCGAAAATTTCTAGCACCTGCCCTATATATTAGTAATAGGTATGTTAAAAACGGCGAAGTTTCTCTTAGAATCGTTTTATTGAAAGAAATGATTTATCATTGCTTTCAAATTCAATATACTTACCATCAGTATCTTACCCAACGAGCGGATGATTCCACCAGGGACTGGAATCTTTTAAGTTTATTTGTATTAATTTTGGTTCTCGGGGAAAAAAATTAACTGGTTCTGATTCGGTACCTATTATTTTTTTTGATAAAATATTTGGTTCCGGTTCCACATAAATTACGTTTCCGGTTCCGGTTTCGGTTCTAATCAGTTCCAAATGTAATATTAATTTAAATAATTAAATATTAGTAAGATTTTTACCATAACATTATAAAAGCAAACTTTCACAATTTTAATTACAATTTACAAAAGAATCGTATATTAATATTAATTATTATTAATAAATATGGTGGTTGATTTGTGGTGGGGAGCATGCAAGGGGACGGAAGTACTCTTTATTTTTTTCATATTTAACAGCTAACCCCCTTTTTTATTGATAAAGCAACGCAGAATCAGTCTGAATTTTTATTTTATTATTATTTATATTTTTGTATTTTATCTTGGAAAACTAATAAAATTACAAAAATGTGTTTTGTTTTATCGTTTAAAATTAGATAATTTGGCCGATTGTAATGGTATTTTTTTGTAATAAGCAAATAAAAAAAAAGTCACGTCTTTAACGATAGTTTCCTTAAATTTCTTTCTGATTTCCGATTGGACTTATTTTCTCGACTGATATTTCTAGAACTTGGCCAAGCCAAGCCCTCCGCTAGTTTCGCTTCTGCTGACAGATATAGTATATCTATGAATACTCTTTTGGATTTTCTGTTATCGTGTGGTCATTTTTGTTTAGATAGGAGAAGTTGAGTGGGAATATACGTTTATTAATAGATAATTAATTTTAGCACTTTAAAAAGGTCAATTTTCGATTTTTTCTAAGCATAATTAATAGAAAATCGGCGTGGGCGTTAAACTGCATTTGTTCCTATCTTATAGAGTAGCCAGGATTTTTGAAAGGGGAAAGAATAATAAAAATGTACACATATGTTTAATAAATATCATAGTTTGGCTCAGGTACCCAAATAAATTTTAAACAATTAATTATTTCAGAAGACTGTAAAGTGTGATTAAACACAAAATTTGCAATACCATGAAAATGACTTGACTACACAGAACCATATAATTTGGTTTTCTAAAATAATAAAAAAAAAAGTCCATTTTTTGACACTGAATTTAATGGTGTTTTTAAACTGGCCGCTTATACTTACTTTTTGAGTTATAGTAAAAAAATTTGGAAAATCGCTATATTTTTCAAAATACTTTCTCATTTGTTTAAAATAATCAAAAATGAAATTTTTAGTACACTAATAACAGATATTATTATTAGTATGTATTTTCCAAAAAGCATTTATACAACAAATCGGGAGATACTTCGTGAACTTGAAAAGTCCGTAACTTCCAAACTAAGTCCGTCCAGTCAATTCTTAAGAATAAAAAATAAGTATACTAAATAAAATAAAATGAAAATTCAAAAAGGTACCTACCTAGGTAAGTAGTTAAAAAAAATTGTTTTAATGTCTACTAAGTATACATACATTTGGCACATTACAGGCATACATTTGTTTCAAAATCAATAATATTATTAAATGTAACGATAGGTTAATATTTATATTAAATTCATCAATTATTTTACTATCATTATTTTTTAATATTATACTTATATGTATACGGATCAAGGGGTGCAGCCCCCTCACTCTCTCCTAAATACATCACTGTTCCTACCGGTATATGATAAGTAATTTTAGTTAATAGTTAATTAAGTGATAAATTTAACTTAATATTGTAATCTTCGAATTACACACTTTGTATGAATAGCGACATTAAAATGATCGAGTAGATATTATACTGTAGAATTATTAATACAAAAAAGAAAATACCACGGGTCAACAATTTTAAATGATAATTAGGGATCACGGCAAAATACGAATCAGGCAACACAAACTGGTGAATGTTATTTTATATTTGGTTAAACAAACTATGCGATTAGTTACTCGATAGATTAAGAAGATATACTTTTTTTTAAAATTTAAAACAAGATAGTGTAGTATATAAATTATAATATGTAGGAATATTTGAAATTTCGTATAAAATAAATTATATTTGACTAAACCAAATAACGTACAGCGTAATAAAATATTAGTCATCAACTAGATTATATTTAATACGAGATAAGGCACGTACGCTACCACAGTGGTCACAAATAAATATCCTTCCTAGTATATACATAGTATACTGTCACATATTCTGTTGCCGACACTTTTGCGAACAGAGTATATGTGTTAGATAATTACAAGGATGTGACGAACGAGGCACGTTTTGGGTAAATTTTGCATACTTAATAATCAACACAGCCGTGCTATAGAGAGAGGAAGGGTGCCTGAGCCCCGGGCGCAAATTTAATGGTAGTGCCATAAAACCAATTATTTAAATAGCTGTACGCAAAAAAAAATTTATACGAAATTTTATCTTGAAACATATTTGAATAAGAATCAATTGACTTTTGTCATGGGAGAATTGTATTTTTTATTATTATTTTTTTACTACACTTTCAAAAATTATCGATTAAAGTTTAGAAATCTTGGACAAAAATATCAAGGTGTATAATCCCGATTATAAGAAATTAATTAATATATCCCAATGAACATTTTGTAATCTTAAACATTTTATGTAACGTTAATAGTTGAATGTTTAAGAATAAACGTTTAATAAATATTAAATTAATGTAAAACAATTAATGTTTAAAGTTTAATATAGAATAACATTTCATTGAATATTTAAATATTAAATGTTTAAAAATGTATGTTTAACATAACCTTTAAAAAACAATGTTTAATTCAACATTATCATTTTGTTCATATTTCAATGTTTAGCGCCTATAAGATAATTTTCAGAGGGGTCAAATCAATTATAATATTTTCATGTTATAAACTACCAATTTTAGAAATAATCCATTATACAGTTATTCTCCATGAGGATATATCCTTCCTCTAACCTTTCATGGGCACCTATAGATATTGAGTTTTTTTTGAAAAAGGGGAGGAGTATCTAAAACCATGAAAATATAGGTCTAATTCTCAGCATTTTTGAATCGTTATTGCGAATTTAATAGTAGTCAAATCGTACTTGGTCTGATGTCAAAGTGTCTTATACTTTCCGGTGTATAACATAGGTACTAAAAGTCACTTTTTTGGTATTCTCCAGAGAGGGCTATGTCCCTCCTTTGCCCAACTATGTTTGTATCATTGGAGTGTAGCTCGGTCGGTTAAGTGCGAGTACAATAATAGTTATTTATTATTGGTATGTAATTAGTTAGAATTCGAATCCAATCGCTTGAATTAAGATTTGTTGTAAAATTTACAGAAAAAAATTTAAAAAACACGTTCCGGGAAGGTAAGATAATATATATAAAAAAGGAAGGTAATAATAAGATAAAGGGAGAAATACAATAAAAATGCATGGCTGCTTGCCAGTTTCTTTTTTTTTTTTATGGATGAAGAGTTCAGGAAAGTGTATGTAATGTTATATGAACGTTAAAAAATTGCTCAATTAAGATTGACTGAAAAGTTTAGCAACATTCGGTCAAACCAAATTTAATGTTTAATAAATGTTTATTTAATGTTAAACATTACATTTAAAGGTTGCATACAATGTTTAATAAATGTTTAAATGTTTATTGAAGAGGTACCTACTCAATTTGTTTCTACGTGCAGTACACGGTTTCAATTTAATCGGCGTGATACTTATTTAATACCGCAGTGTTTCGGTAAAACTTGTTTAATTTTTTGGAGTTATACAAAGCAAATTTACCTATATTACTGGATCAACAAACTGCTGGAATATATTAATGAGTTGTCTAAAAGAAATTTTAATAATGCTGGGCATCTAAGTATAATGAAATTCATTCTTTCAATTTGTTTATTTGTTAGTTATGTGGGATAAAATATTTAACCAAAGTTTTCGTATAAATAATGTATTATAAAGCTCAAATGTTACCATAGATAAGGCCTAGAATATGTTTTATTCATTAAATATATCTTTTCAAGAAATGTGTGACAAAAGAACTATAGAACATAAAACTTTAGAAATTGGTATTTGCAAAAAAATTAGAATAAAATCTGAATAAAAAAAAAAAAAAAAAAATTAAAAAATTGAGGAGTGAAAAAATATTATCAGGTGAAGAAATTTCAATATATCAATTATTGACAATGGAATACTAGAAAGTTCTTCATAGTATAATGATTAATAGAACAAATCAAATGGCGAATTAAGAGGACGTTGAATAATGCAATACCTATACTGATGTAAAAATAAACCTAAAATCTAGGCAAAACTGTATGACACTGGAAAGTCAGATTTCAATTTTGAAAAAAGTTTAGGTATAATCGACAGAGATAATTAAAAAAAAAAAATCTTGGTCATGTTATTAATCATTGAAGTTCGTTTTTTAGTGCTTTTAGTTTTAAACATTTTGTATTAATATGAACACACAGCACTGAACACTAAATTGTTTTTAAATTGTGAAAATGATTTAATGATTAAAAAGAAAATATTCAATTAACAATTATTTTCTTCGACGCAAATTTGTTGAGTATTTTATTAGTATATGAATAAAAATGAGAACGTTAAAATATAATACAGGCCTTTATTCCTAACGTCACAAATCGAATTCATAATGCAAATATAAAATATATAGTAATATTAGAAGATGGTCGGTAGACAATCCCTACTGCTTATGTTATTTGATACTAAATGTATATAATACTATAGGTATGTATAATACAGTATGCATCCGATTTTGATATAAGAAATTATCCTAAAATGTCTCTAAGATATTTATTTTAAATTAATGATTTATAATTCATCAATATTATTGCAAAGAGATTGATTAGGTCTAGGACTCTTTGATAAAAAATTATATATATTTAATATTTAGTTTTGTGTTCAACACCTTAAATAATGTTCTTGATTGTCTGGATTTATTAGGAGATGGGTAGGTATGTATCTTTCAATGTTCCATAAATCAACTCTAAAACACAATTGTATATTACACAAATCGCCCAAAATTATAGATTTAGCGGTATTTTATGAATAATTGCTATAAAAAATTATGAACTTTAACAAAATTAAAAATCTTTTTCTTAGATATATTTTAGTAAAAAAAAAAAAAAGCTCCTTTTATCTTAAATAGGTACCTACTTGCATAACTAGGTATAGTATAACGTGACGCGGTACAGCTAAAGCATTCATTTTAAGGATTAGAGTTATAGGCCTATATAGGTAAACACGGTGAAACGTAGAAATAACGCATGAATCAAGCAGAAAAGCACCGTGTGGTCAAGGCTATAGAACCCTTTGATATAAAAAAACAAGTACGCGTAGAATTATTTTGAATCAAAACTTTCAATACACTAACGTACTTAAGTACAGATTCAAATATACGTATCACAACAACCCATTAAAATAATAGAACTAGCCTCCGCGAACCCTAAAGGATGTGGCGATCGAAAGAGATCAAAGTGTATAGTAATTAATTTATATAAAACCATATAAGGTACGATACAGGCCTAGGTGACTAGGATAATAAAAAATACGTGCAGTCGGGAAAACAACCCGAATAAATGAAATGCAACATCCAAAGCATAAAGCAAAGAAATGTCTGTCGGCATATATCCATATAATTTTCTGAGTAATACCCATGGGAGGCATTGACGGTTAAACATGATGTTCAATGGGGGAGGGGGGAAAAGCAGTGACGTAATTGCAGTTTTTTGAAAGGGGGGGGGGCAAAAAGTTTGACCGGATCAAATAACTGAAAAAAAAACGATCGCTTCTCTCGCAAACTTCTTCCCACTTATATTTTTATCTTGACACAATGGTCATCTTACACAATTTTCATCCATCAAACAATAAACACGTTACGTTCACGTAAACAACACGTATCTCAAATGTTATTAAAAATCATGTTTCGTTGTAAAAAAATATGTAGAAACTGCTTGCGGTTATTATTAATAATAAATTGATCCGACAAAATATAACATACAATAAAATAATATATGAAAACGCGTAACTTCTAAACTACAATCAAAATGAGTCTGTAGTGTTTTTTTTTAGTTATGACGATTTGAAATATACGAGTAGGTAAAGTATATTTAGGTATATATATAGGTACGTTCCACCCGAATCAAAGCTTAACGGCATTCCGAGTGGTGGTTAGGTGTATTGCCGATACTATGATGAAAAAAAAAAGTACACTGCGTACACACGACTTCAAATAATTGAGAAATAACGCGAAGGAGGAGAAGAAGAAAATGAAAAGGTACTGCGTGCTATGACTCACAAAATTTAAATTTTCAATATTTTGCGTAACGTACCTATGTATTTTTACAGGTTACGAACGATAATTAAGTCTACATTTTTCGACCGAACTTAATTTCAAAGTTTACCAACTAAGTTTACCATTTATATTAGGCCGAGGCCCACTCATGACGATTGAACAGTCAATCTAGCAATATTTTTGGTTACCCATCAATATTTCTTTTATAATAGATGTTGGGAACAGATTTATCATAAAACCCGAGTTATCGCGCGTCCGCGCGAATCAGACAGTGCGTACCCGCCGTCGTGATAAAAGCACTGTGCCGCCCCGTCGGCAACCGGTTTTTCGGCGACGACCGACCGTTACTGCCGTCGTCGCACCATTGTTTTTTTGTTTT
>JAIPRL010000744.1:102395-115482 GCA_025469235.1 Pemphigus obesinymphae | reverse complement strand
AGAATAAACAAGTATTTAAATAATTTTCAGTAAAAATGCATATAAACGTGTTTTTAAAATAGTCATTTAAATACCTAATTTAATTTTATGTTTCATGATATTCCTGAAAATCTTAAACTTGTTGAATTTACCACATGTTATATAGGTAATATATATTGTTTATTTTTATGAATTATTCATAACTGTCTCCGGTTTCTTTATATTTAAACAGACTTTAACAATTTACACAAAAACAAATAAATACTACGAAGCATATTATTCACTCAATATATTTTAAAAGAACTATCCAAATATTTTTAATTTTATTGTAATTTTTCGTAGTTATTAAAAACATATATAGATCAAAATTTAATATAGGTATATGAATTATATTAAAATGCGAAAATATAGATTTAAGACATACAATACGTTCACGCTCTATAACTACAACTTCCTTCTAATCGTAATTAATCTCTGAGTCAAAATTTATACAAAATATGAAAGATAAGAATATTTACTATGCGGTATTATGGAATTTTTTCAGTTAAGATTTTTTTTTAAATTTTAAATCACGGATTTTAGGTTTTCAAAAAAAAATATGTTGAAACTCCATGTTCGAGCACAGTAAATATTCTCATCTTTTATATTTAGTATACATTTTGGCTCTGAGGTTACACAGAGAAAAGTTGTAGTTATAGAGCATGAACGTGATTTTTAACGAATATCGTGGTAACACAACAATAAAAAACGATACTGATACAGGACTATTTTTAAATTACTGTAGCCGGTACTGTATATTAAGTACATTAGATTTTTTTTGAAAGGATCAAAACACTTTTGGGGCCGGTAGAAATTGTAAAACTCGGTGGGCCGATATAGTTTCCCTATCCAGAGCTGGTCTTGCGTCTATATAAGAAAACTTTACAAAAGAATCTCTTTTAGGTTTTTACAAGCCAGTGATTCTGCTATACTTATATATACTTGTAGTCGAATTGACAGGGACTATTTTCATCTCCCAAAAATCAGATTTTGTTTTAATAAAAAAAAATAATAATAATAAATCAAATTTGTTTTGAAAAATTGAAGTCAGCAGAACTTTGTTCAAAAAGAACTAATATATATATACACACTAGGTGTAAGTCTATACAACCATTATTTCGGGAATTACGAGGAAATAACCATAATAGTAGTTTTTTTTATACATAAAAATATTAATAGAACAATTTTGCCGTTTTCAAAAAATAAAAATAAAAATAAAAATGAAAAATATTTGTAACAATATGTATTTTTTTCAAGCTCCTTCTTTTTCAATTATTTATATATTATTATATCAGTAGTGTTGTTGAATACTACGATATTTTTAATGGATAATTTAAGTGGTAATAGTATAGATATTTAATATTTATTTTGTAGGAAAAAATAGATAGGTACCTACCTAATTAATGTGAACAACATATCTAAGAGTTAAGACTATTGAATTTATTTGACATAAGATCTCTGTTTAAGTAGTAATATTTATAAGTAATAAGTATTAGATAAAGTACCTACAACCTACCCCATAATATTTTATAGCTATATATATATATATTATATATAGCTCTTGCAACTTGTTCACTTGCAGTTCTTGTGATTTATAGACTAATAAAATAGTTTATTTTATAATTGTCTTATAATTAATATACGAGTACCTACCTAGTAACTTAATATGTACCTAGGTGCCTAGTTGCTTTATTACTTTATAGTAGTAAGTATGTTATCATTTTTAATACCGATGCTTATCTACTTATTAACTTATTAGGTACTAATATTTCCGTTATTAATTTACACCTCTCCCAACACATATACTCATACAAGCCTATTGTAAAAACGTCATTCCATCAGTTTATTGTTCGTTTACTAAGATATAAACAATGAATATTGTTGCCTTTAAATTTATACGGGTATAATAAAATGAATTACTTCAATAGAACAGAATTGTAGGTACATATTATATATTTTAATATTTAGGAAAACGATGTGCAGAAGCGTATTTAAAAATATTTTGTAGGAGATATTTTTTAGGGAGATATGAGATAATTTTTCAATATCTAAGCCCCCCATAAGAATATCGTAATTTTTGTGTCTTATGTCCCCCTTTTTCATAATTACTGATTAAATAATAATACTAACAAATATATTATACAAATTTCTAAAATAGTTTACAATATACAAAGCCAATAATCATATGTAGGTATAAATATAAATAATATAATTATGACAAATAGAAATAATAAGGATTAATGAAATAATATATATCTTTAATCATGCTCCCCGTGCTCATATATTCATATATAATAATATATTCGAGGGCGGATAAGAAGCTTGTTCAAGGGAAGGGGTGTAAAAATAGTTTTAGAAATTGAGTTAATAAGCAAAAAAAAAAAGGCCATTCGTTCAAATGTTCCCAAAAATAAAACTTTAAAAATAGTAAATAAACAAAAAATAAAATCAATCTTAAATACCCCTCAAATAAAATTTTCCCCGACGGGGAGAGGGAATTGTGAAGTATCCCCCCTTTAAATGGCCCCTCTGAATATACTGTATAATAAATAATAATATACGACTAACTTTGTATTAAATTATCAGGTCTTAAAACCTATTATTTCAACTTTTATGGCATAAAAATGTCATAACTTATAATTTCTAGTATTTCTACAAATACCTATTAATTGATAACATTTTGTTTAAAATTATATGATGTAAAAAAAGACTAAAATACATATGTATATTAAGTGTAAGTCTATACGACAATTATTTTCAAAATGACGAGGAAATAACCATAATCGATTTTTACATTTCATAAATTTTTTGGTCGTTTTTTAATTTTTTTTATTTTAAATATTAAAAGAAAAATTTTGCTCAGAATCTAAAAGAATCATTATCAAATAAAAATTTTAAGGTCGAGTAATAATGTATAAGATCATCAAAAAATTCAACTATACTTAAACATTTCTGATTAAGAGTTTGTCATGAGGGGGGGGGAGAGTAAACACGTTTGACACCCCTAAAATATACGATAAGCATGATATTCATAAATTATTTAGAAAAATTAAAGTGTTACAATACGTAGGTAATTAATTTTTACATGTGATGAAAAATGATCAAATAAAAATTGTGTAGGCCCGGGTATAGTCGACCTTCCCTGTAAACATGCCATTGGTTACGTAAGTTAGTAAATATAAAAATTAAGTCAACTAAAATCATTAGTATGATAACAAATGGTTTGATATATCATGATATACCTAACACTTTGTTTGAGAACAAATCAATTCCATACGTGTATATTATGCTATATGACTCACTAAGATCCACGTCTCCTATCGAAATACTAATCAAATGACAAATAATCAGAACCATAATGAAGTGATATACCTATATTCGTATCAAATTTCCAAATTTCTAATATTTATTTGAATTTATAATTACAGTGTCCTTAGGAAATAAATGCTAAAATCGGACATTTTTGATGGTTGAATAATTCTTGGCGAACGAAAAAATCAGGTACTCTTTTTACTCGTTACAGACTTTTTAATGTGTAAAGATAATGTTTTTCAAAAATAAAAATATGTGCACGTTAATAATGTAAACGCAGTGTGTGTGAGACGAGAAAATAAAATACCGTAGTATTGTACCAGCACCTGTTATCAATTATTTACATTATAACTGTACATAAATTATAATTATATAAACAGAGATATAACTTACTGTAAATCATTGCATATTATATAGAATATAGTACGAATACCGGAGTACGTGCGTTAAATTTGTACGAATAATTAGAAAAAACGATTCCTAATGGTTTAAAAAATTGTTTTCATTAACAAGTCTTTCGTATTACAAATTCGGTTTAAAAAAAACATTAGATTGTGTGTGGTGGCCGTCGACGTTGTATTATCATGTATCACGTAGAGTTGCCAACGTCAATAGATATTCAAGGACGACCCTCTTCCGCCTCCACGCCGCACGAGAATTTCTCGACAACTACGGTGTTTGAACATTTTTGTGTGCCAGTGCACTAGCGCCGCCGCCGTCGTCTGTCCGTTTCAGGCAGTCGGGCCTTTTCCTCAGTATTTTGGTACTCGTACTAATGAGAGGTTTGTAGTTTAGTGTACGTTTTCTTTTTCTTTTTTTTTTTCTTTTACTATTCACACTTCTTCGTTTACCTTATTTCGAACTTTTGTCACAAAATGAATCGGCTCGACGAATCGCCGCAGATCCGTTCGGTGATACTCCGACGACGGATTCGATTATAACACCACCACTGACGAGCAGAATCTCTAAAATATTCGAATCCACTGTCGTGATCAACGGCTGAAAATAGCGAGAGCAACAAACTCAGTACTCGCCGCCTTCATCTGAAAAAAAAAAAAAAAATGGACAGCTCCGAATACGAATCGGTGAGAAACCAAACGCTGCTATTCTTTTTCGAAAAACTTCTTGACAAAGGTACCCCGCGATCCCTGCATGACCTCAGTTGCCAGTTTGGTTCAAAGGGATTCACCAAGGAAATGCGACAGATCGCCGGTGGTTCGCAGTCGGGTCTGAAAAAATTCCTTTCGCAACACCCTTCGCTGTTCACTGTGGATGGAGACCTGGTTGCTGCGTCTATGATAGCCGCACCAGTGCAGACCGATACCAATTATAATCACCGGGCTGTTGATTATTTTAAGGATAAATTATTAAAGTATGGAGTTGGAACAGAAGTGCCGATTAGATGCCTCCTTGGACACCGGTCACAAGCTCCGCCTGAAATTCGTCTAATATCTGGTTTACACATAAAGGAATTTAGAGACTTTCTGTTAAAATATGCCGACATATTTACTGTTGGTGAAGACACTGTTATACTCACAGAATACGCAGGACTGGAGCGTAAAATATATGATGACAGCGATCAACGTGAAGCCAAGATAGATCCAGAAATTACTAAACGCCTTTTAGCATTTTGTGTTCAATGCTTGGAATGTAAAGGGCCAATGTTGACAGATCAATTATTCCATAGTATTTCCTTGCGCTTCACCGAGAATACTTGGTCTCCTATTTTCAAAACTCCATCAGATTTATTTACATTTTTAAAAATGCACCCTGACCAGTTTAATACACAATCGAATTTAATAACGTTGGCAAAAAATGGTCCTAAACCAGAGTCTAAAACTACTCGAGCTCTTATAGAAGTTGTTCCATTAACACCTCCTATGTCGCCACCTTTGCCCAAACCAGTGAAAAATCAATCCCTTAAACAACGAATTAACAGTTTAGTAATGAAGACAATAGCAGAAAACACTGAGCGAAACAATAAAACACCAAATGGTCATGATGATGGAGATGCGTGGAAAGGAAAAATATTAAACAATGTCAAAGCAGTTGTGACTAGTATTAAAGAATGTTCAAACATTGTTGATAGAATTATTGCACGAAAATCAGCTGTCGGTATAGATTTTGAAGGAGTATGTATTGGAGCTAATGGTCAATTGAGTTTAATGCAAGTAGTAAATGAAGATGGGTTATGTTTTATATTTGATTTAATAGCTTGTCCACTATTAATCAAAAATGGCGGATTACAAACGTTACTAGAAAGTGAAGAAGTACTTAAGGTTAGTAAATATTTTACTATATATTAGTATACTAATGTTAGTATTTATAAATAAATCTTAGGTAACTTACAATTTTCTAGTTACTATTGGCCTGGGATACTAGTTTTTTTTTATGTTCACAACTTACCAAATCGTACAGTAGGTAGGTTGGAGATATCAACCTAAAAATAAAATATACCTAATTTTGATTGAATACCTATTACATAGATATATGGTATACCTACTTACTAATAAGTAATAAGTAGGTATCTGATACATACCTACTTACTATGAGGAAATTCAGTAGTGGTATATGTTGGCAACATTAGATACCTAATAGAACATTAAATTTGCAGTATTAATTTCCTATACAAAGAAGTAAACGTTAGCAAATATTACGAGAACCAACGTTTTGTTCAACTTGTTCAATCATAGATAAGAATATACCCATCAATCATAGAAATTTAATGTTCACCGCTTTTGAATTTCCTGTAGCTATAGGTACTATTAGAAGAACTTGAGAAAAAATGTAATGCATTTATTCTAGGAATTGTATCTATGGTAATAATATATTTAAAAATTATAAGTACCTACCTAAAAAATATTAAATATACCTATATTTATTATTAAATACACCTAATAAGGTATTGAAATTTGTAATTGTTGAGCAATTATAATTATTAATTAAAAGCTAGGTATAATGAAAAAATTAATTGAAAAAAAACATATTTCAAGATCTTTACATTATTGGTAGGAGGTATTATTTTCCATATAATAATTAACCTCTTGAAAAGTCAATAGATAGTTTTAATTGTTAAATAGGTTAAAAGATAATCTTAATATTAAATATAGGCCTACCTACATTCCTAATTTAAATTATATTAGGTAGGTAACTATTAACACTTTTAAAACATTTAAATGTAGGTATTTTTATTTATAGTACACAAAATCTAATTTTAATAATAAAATAAGTAATGTTTAATCCATTTTTTAAAAATGTCTGGTATGAAAAATACTTAACCATTAGCCAATAGGTACAGGTATGGGTAGACATAAGTTGTCAGATAAATAGTAAATAGGTGATACATTAGGTATATTATTTTGCATGTTTTATAATTTAATTAATGGCATACCTATAGTACTACACTGTCAATTAAAAAAAAAATTTAACAAGATCTAAATTCATAGATAATTATTTTTAAAAAAATCGTATATATTATGTTAACACTGTACTTATATCAACATTAAATTATTAAGCATTTAAACATCTGATTAATAATATTGATCATCTTTACAAGGTATTAAATAATAAATCAAGCCAATTATCATAAAAAAAAAATAATAATAATAAACATCAGAATCTAAAAAACAATAAACTGTAAGGATGCTAAAAATAAATAAATTTATAATTTAGGCAGATGTATTTATTTATCTTATAATAGGTACCTACCTAATAATTATTTAATATAAAATATGAGGTAATATATCAACAGTACTTAACATCTATCATATTAGGAAAATAAGGAGTTAGATTAGGAGATTACTATAATATTATAATATAAGTAGGTTTTATATACCGGATGGTCAGTATACAGATAGGATATTTAGAGGTAGATTATTAAAATTTGGTCAATATTTTATTATCAAACACTATCTATAGATCAAAATATTAATATTTAACTTCCAGTATTTTCAAAAAATGTAGGTAGGTAGGTATTTACCTAGCTACACAATAATAATTATAAATCAATCTAAATTTTTACAATAAGTAAACCTACCTAGCTATTACTTTATTTTTATTTTATAACCAGCTAAACATGAACAAATAAATAAAACATTTTAAATTTATACAAGGTTACACATTCCCCATATTATGGGAAAATAATAATATTATATGACTAAAATAATGCCTATACCCAGACTCGAGCCCAGACCTATACCTAATATTTAAAAGAAATATTCTATCTATTCTACCCCAGGTATATATATATATATATATATATATATACTCTGATGGTCAATGGATGTACCTCATACCCACTATATTAATAATTTAAATACTTAATTAATAAATACTCATTTTTAAAACCTAACATTTACAAAAAAATTAACCTTGTATGTAAATTTGAAGTGAAACCAGTCTCAACTTTGTTATGAAATCACTAAATTGATATCTAATTACCTATTAGTTAGGTACTGATATTATTCTAATATTTATTTAGATATATTTTTTTTCATCTGTTAAAATATTTCTTCGAGTATTTCTTTATTTTTATTAATTTTTACCATTTTTATTATTTTATGTACCTATGTATTTTTGTAAATAACAATATCAGCCAACTTGGTGTAATACTCGTATATCTTCACATTCCCTAATAATTTTTTTTAAACAAATTTAATTTGATTAATACTTTGAGTTAATTTTTCCAGTAATTTTTTTAATGTGTTAGAAAATAATGGCATAAAAATTATGATTATTTTTTTGTATTTCATATTTTTATGATGGTTCAAAAACATGAAATTTTCAGAATATAATATGTTTCTGTGTGTATTTTAGTATCTAGGTACCTACCAAATATATGAGGTAATATATATTAATATCGTGAATTTTTCAAATTGTTTACATTTGGGTGTTATTTTACAAATTAAATTCAATAATCTGTAAATTGTTTAGTGTTTACATATTATACAATTTAATGGGTCATTTAAAATAAAAATTATAAATATATCTGAGTAGGTATACCTATAGGTATTACATATAATACCTATAGTTTGAACATGTATCTATTACATTTCTGAGTATATATCAATATTTTGTTTTCTTGTCTCGTGATTTTAATCATTGTTACTAATGAGTAATGACTAATCAACAAATAGTGTTCTATATTACTAAGTTGATATATTATATTTACAATAAAATTATTTTGTTCTTTCAATTTTTAAAACTACCAAATATTTGCATGATTTAAGCTTTTTACCGAACCAGGACTGAAAAATATTTATTGAACTCAGGCAATGCTGGGTTTTTCAGCTAGATATGAACAAATAGTATCCATGTAATCAAGATCTCAGCCATAATTTTTGTAATTACATGAACAATATGGATTTAGCTATTGTCTCAACTCTTGAGAACAGATTATCATATATACAGTTTCGTGCCACTATATTATCTACAGCATATTCTATGTATTAAGTCACACATTTGAATAATAAATTGACTAGGTATTGAGTTTTGAAGAATATAAATGACAACTAACAGAAACTAGGTACTGACTATTTATTATTTAAATACCCATGAGTAATTATTTATTGGAAATATTATAAAATTAAGGATTTAATTGTCAAGTGAGATCTAAATGACCCAATATAAAATTGTGAATAGATCCAAATTTGTTAACCCGGTAACAATTATTATCAAAATGGAAACATTTTCTGTTTGGATTCCACTTTTGAACAATAAAATACTCCAAGTGGGGTCAAGGTTTTCTAAACAAGACAATGAAAGACCAGGCTTTATTCTAAAGTAGAAAATATTTGGAAATGTTCAAAAATAGCTAAAATGTCCCATTTTTATGTTTTTTTTTTTTAACGGATACGAAAATAATTCGTTCCAAGTTGAACAATTTTTGAGATATCATTTTCGGTCCGTGCAGGTTTTTACTAACTACATTATAAAAAACATAAGGTGTTTTATGCAAAATGTACTATTTCCATTTTTAACAAAATCGAGTTAGATATCGATTCTTATGGAAAATAAACGATAAATCGATTTAGACCATTGTTTATTACGTCTAAACGTAATATTTTCATTTATATTTTCCCAAAAACGTGCTAAAACCATTTTCATTAAACGTATATTCTATATAGATTAAACTTATTTCTTTTTATAAAACGTTTTATTTTTCATTTCAACTTTTTTTTATTCAAAACAACCTATTTTCAAAACCATTTAGGTCTTTGCATTTTTCGAAAAACGAACATTTTCGAATTTTTTTCAAAAGGTGCTATTTTCTGGAAATAGTATATTTTGCAGTCACTCAAAACTTAAAAACCTTTAAAAATTTATGAAATAATGTTACTTGTTAGATACTTAATTTATTTATTTTGGATAAAAATGTGTATTATTTAATTTACTTTTTCATTATCTATTTAATTATATTCACAGTTAAATTGAATAAGAAATTTAAATGATAAAATATAATTTATAATTTACCTCATAATTCACACTCATCTAGTCATCTAGCCTAGATGAGGTACCTTATATAATAGAAAATCGCATTTCTTGAAAAAAGTACTTTTTGAAAATATCAAATTTTGCATATAAAATGTCCTAGAATACATTTTTGAACACTTTTACGTTTGCCTTTCACAACATATAAAATATGATGTAGGTCGGTATATTTGAAATATTTACTTTAATAAAAATTAAAAGATGGTCTCATTTTTTTTTTTTTACTAACAATAATGTTGACAATTGATAATAAATATTATAACTATTCCGTTCTTATTAGTTTATTCAATAGTTCAGTTAATTGTAAAAATGTAAATATTAACTTATATGGTTTTATGTACCTAGCTATGTAATATTTTATATTTGTATGATCCAATGGGATCATCAGTCGTCACATAAATTTATATGATAAATTGTATTATCTCTTGTCTGAACATAACTCTGCACACATTATATTATAGTCTAATACTAATTTTATCGTTTTATGCGCGTGCCTACAATTTACAAGTGTTACCTACAACAAATAAATATCATTATTTAATTGTAATTATATAGGCTATTATTTGCCCATTAAATACATTGTAACGTGTATTGTGTAAATAGGTATAGGTAGGTACTGCCTATGTACCTACACATTATTGATAAAATTTACCTCGTATACGTCAATGCAAAAGTGGATTGTTGCAAGAATATTCAATATTGGTACATGTACGTTTATATTGCTATCATATAGGTAT
Organism: Pemphigus obesinymphae; assembly: GCA_025469235.1. Classification (NCBI taxonomy): domain Eukaryota; kingdom Metazoa; phylum Arthropoda; class Insecta; order Hemiptera; family Aphididae; genus Pemphigus; species Pemphigus obesinymphae. Next base: position 104,926 of record JAIPRL010000744.1, on the reverse strand, counting down.
TGTGGTATCTGTATAACTTGAAAGTTAAAAAAATTCGTTTATTTCGAAATAGTTTGTCTGAAAGAAAATAATAATAGGACGTAGATAGATATCATGTGGGTTATTATTATTTTTTTATTGATCGCAAAACGAGCAACATCTATCGCACATTCTCGATTAATTTCTTACGTGTTTTTAGTTACCACCGAATCATGAGATTATAGTTTCGTCGTACTTTCTATCGAGCTGTACCTATCGTATTATGTGTTTTAATGGATATAAATACGTTCTTCTACACGTTTATCGTGTATACATTGCCTATGGTCATGTGTGGACTGTGCAAGTAGGTAGGTTGAAGAAACGTTACGAAACTGTGAACTGTTATAATATGTCCTGCTATATCGCCGAATGGGTGTGTTTACGTGCGCATACATCATAATAAATAATGTGCGTCGTGGTATGTATGTGCGGAAGTTGTCCGGTTAAGTCGCGCGGTGAACACTATAGGCGGCGACGGGCAAACGCGTGGAGCGATAGCTTTGCCGAGGTCATTGACGACTTGGTAACTGACTGGGAAAACTGCATTTCAAGCTATAATAAATACAATCAATGTGGGAATATGATAATTATTATTATCGTTAATGAAAACAATCGAGTTGATTACGAAAATACGGACGACAAACGGTATAAACGTCGAGTAGGACGCATCTAGGATATTTGAGTAGGTATTATAAATTATAATATCACCCATCGTGCGTGAGTGTGAATGTGTCGACAAACAGAAAGTAGGTACCTATTTCTTGAACGTTGCTATAATATTGCAAAAATAAAACGTTTTAAATTGCTCATCAAACTAATACAGTGGAACATCATTTGATTTTCGAACACAGTTCTGTGTAAAGATTTTAATATGCGCTCAACGTATACTTGTAAATCACAAACATCACAAAAATAATAATTTTCGTGCGTATTCTCAAAAATAATTAAATTTAAATTACTTAAGACAGGTATCTAGTTATACATTTTATTATATTAGGTATATAGTAAAAGTAGGGACGTGTGGTCCGGACGAAATATTTGTGGAAAAGAGGGGAGGTGTCGCTAAGTAAAATAAAAAAATTTTTCTTTAATTTGTCAACTGATAACATAAACGTTTGCGTGGGTCGTGCAAATCATGCTTATGCACGACTGTAGGCCCATATTCGTATAATTTCAAAAATATTGCAAAATTGTACAATATTGTTGTATTTTTAAATTATGAATTGCTCTTATTCATTCAAAATTAAACAAATTTTTTTCTTACCATTATCGATAAATAACTATAGAAAGGCTATTTTCAAATTTTTCAAAAAAATCCTCGTTATATTATCAAGAATTAGGGCTACTAAATTTTCCAATTAATTATATATAGGTATACTGTACTTGTAATCCCGAAATTCCACCGATTTTTATAGTGGGACTAAAACATCATAAATGTCGAAGCGCAAAAACAAAGGTCATTCAATAATTTTATGATCCATCTACCTAATATTATTATCAAATGGCCTCTTTTTGCTCATTAACATTTTTATGTCCTATGATTTTGCACTACCTGCCATAGAACTTTTATGATAAAAATTTTAGATAATCAAAAGTACTTTGTTACTTTAATATATTTGTGATTGTAAATTGTAATTATTTAAGTCTACCACAAACTCAGTTTTAATGGGTTTAAGTATAGACAGTTTTAACTTTTACTAAATTTTTAGAAAAAATTTAAATAAATAATTTTAAAACGTTTACTCGTATATTTTTAATGTAATTTACAAGTATAATGCGCCTAATCCATTTTTATAACATGACTGCAGCCATACTATACGGCAACATTTATACATTTTCAATCATATATTATGTGATTGAAAATGATATAATATACCCATATATATATATATATATATATATATTCATATATAGGTTGATCAAAAAAAGTAATTATTATTGTATGTTTACACTACATAAAACATGAGAACCATGTCAAAGCGTATACGCTATATATAGGTATAGAAATTATTTATATAGTATATATTTGAAAACCTAAAATCTTAAATCTGTGATTAAATAAATATATTTAGCTAAATACAACTATACGCTCGTGCACTGTAAATATTTTAATATTTTGATTAAATTTTGACTACGATTACTAAGAAAGGAGTTATACTTCAGAGCGTGCAGAACAAGTTTTAATGTCATTAAAATAAACGTGTGGCGTGACGTCCTCTTAAGTAAAAGAATAAATACAATATGTGTATAATACGGTATAATATGTTAATAAGGTCAGCAATCAATAATTAAAAATATCGTCGGTCAAATTACTATAAAATACGAATTTTAAATATTGTGCAAACTATGCGCAGAGGGTAATCCACTTGAGTTATCACTTTATAAGGTAAAAAAGCCGGTCAGTAGGTTGTGGAAGCACTTCGCTCGTCGGGTGTCAGTATTGGTGGATGCACTTCGCTACTGGGTAGGGTACTTTTGGTGGATGTATTGAATTTGAAAGCAATGATAAATCA
>JAIPRL010000744.1:0-102295 GCA_025469235.1 Pemphigus obesinymphae | reverse complement strand
ATGAAAATCGAAAAATGACCTCTCAAAAGTACCAACTAGATGCAATTTGCTACCGGAAACAGGGTATGAGTGTAAAGATCGGAGCACTCCTTCTGGTAGTAAATTTGTTAACAGAGAAAAAAAAAAATAATAAACATCATTGTAAAACCACTAGCTCCCTCACTACGCTCAGAATCTAAAATAAAACAAATCATCGTAAAACCAATACATTCCTTGCCCTACTCAGAATCTAAAAAATTAAACAGTATAGGTACCTAAGTAATTAAATTTTAATCACAAATATATAATATAAACAACAATATTGTACTACTATATTATATATTTTAATAGGTTATCTACCTTTCTATTATTTATCAAAGCTACAAGGTAAGTATATTTATTATTTAAAAATAACAAAACAAATAAATACTTATATCGCCCATAGTTACCTACTATTTCTATATAATAATTATTTTAAACTTTTAATTTCATTTGATAAGAAAACTATTTTAAGTTGATGAAAATTCAGTACTTACTTATATAAAATTTTATATTTTATTTTATATTATAGGCAAAGAATAAACAAGTATTTAAATAATTTTCAGTAAAAATGCATATAAACGTGTTTTTAAAATAGTCATTTAAATACCTAATTTAATTTTATGTTTCATGATATTCCTGAAAATCTTAAACTTGTTGAATATGTTGAAATCTTAAACTAGCCCATCGCTACGCTCAGAATCTAAAATGAGTATACATCCCTCCACCCCCCCCCCCATAAAAACACCTCTGTCATTAAGAAATGAGGCGTTGACCATTTTTTTGTTCAAATTGATAAGAGTTGTAAAAAGCAGAATTAACAAAATTTATAAAATCCTTGTTATACGAATTCCTGACTACGCCTATATAAATGTATATTTTGTGTAGCTCCAATTATATCTGTCGAGTCTAGATTATAATGTCTAAAAACAACTATAATAGATACGGATGTTAAGATATCAAGATTCGTACACTCATTTCGTTCTCGGCGAAAGTCGTTGTATTATTATTTATACTTTTCAAAATTAAAGCAATTGAAATACGATTCTAATCATGCAGGCTTAATTTATCTAAAGATACAAACCGCTTGCTAATAAAATATAATATTGTTTTTATATTTAAATATATGTATAAAATATGTTTCTTCACCAAGATGTTGTTTAATGTTACGTTTAAATAGTTACCGCATAAGAATGTAAGCCTTTCTACGAGCACGAACCTATTTTACCTATTTTTGGTAACAGATTATAAAAAATAATGTTTTACTATTTTAAGAAATAAGCCTATGCTTATGTTGGTTAAATATACATATATTTCTTTCAAAACCTCATATAAAATTATTATGAGATTACATCTGGAACCAATGATTTTTGAATTTAAAAATATCAGTCTTAAAACATTTTCTATATTTGTATTCTTTAAACTCGAACGACTTTCAAAATGTCGTATATTTTCTCTCATTAATCTTTACTTTTTTTTATTATTATTATTATTATTTATTAATATTTAATATTAGTACCTATGTAAATAAGTTACATACTCTAATATATGAGTAGCTGAATAATAATATATAGGTAATACATTGAAAAAATTGTCATTGTTTTCATTGTTGGCACAAGAGAGAAGTGCAGGGAGTACTTCTTATACAGCACCTATTGATTCTGGATAATCTTGTCTCATTTTGCTTATTTCGGCATTATAACCTATTATTGTTTCAAATTTTGATAATAATAATAAATCATTACATTCAAAAACAATTCTAAGATTAGATTACATAAAAAAAAAATGTGCATAAAATGTCCAATTTGAAATGTTCTAAGTTTACTGGGTAAACTTGTAAATTTTTAATCTATTGTAAAATATTACTTAATCTAAAATAAGATTCTGTGTATAATTTCTTTCAATTTTGAATTGATGTATTATGACAGATTTTTGTTGGGAAATTGATCGATTTTATTTAAATATATTTTCTAATGAAGCTATTAAAGTATTAAATATTAAAATATTGTTTAATAAATTATTAGACTATATTAATTAATTCGAATATAATATATATATGTTATTGTGTTAAATTTTTAAAACTGTCGAAAGTGTAATCTCTGTTTCTCTTTAATTGAATTGTTATAAGTACTCGTAATAATATATTATTGTGGGAGTTATTGAAATTTCGGTTTTATACGTTTTATAAGTACCTATTACATAAAATAGGTACCACAATATAATTGACAAATAATTTTAACAGTCGATAAATTGTATTTAATTAAAAATTTCGTTTGAATGCTTTATGTAACTGTGTTGACAAATAACAATGATGTAAATTTTATAATAATTCTAACTACCTATTCTCATTTCATTATTATAGGTGATCAATGATTGTCGAAACGAAAGTTTAAACCTGTACAACCAGTTTGGAATTGCAATGAAAAACGTGTTCGATATTCAGGTGAGTTTCACGGTGGTGGAAGTATTTTGAAAAACTGTAAAAATAAATATATATGTATATAGCTCAAAGCTCAATATTGCATTATATAATATAGTGCAAAGTATTATGTATACAGTACATGTATGTCTGTCTGTCAACTACCTATGTCAACTAAGCATATTATTTAGTTTTATTTGTTCAACACCTACGCAATATTTTCTGTATAACTCCGAAACTAAATAAATTGTTAGATACCTATTGTTTTGTATTGTAAATACATCTGCTAAATTGATTCACGAATATGGGTGACTCAATTAAATTTGTGAAAATACTTATAATTGCCACAAAATTAAAATATTTGTTGAACTTTTTTGCTCATTTCAAATTTCTAGATTTTAAATAAATTCAATAGGTACCTTTTAATTTATTCTCTTCTATTCATAACTATTGTAAAATGAAATCGTAAATGTTTGTTATTAAAATATTATCACTCATTAAGTTTAAATGATATGTTATTAGTGATTTAAAATGTCCATTAGTTTCGCTATCATTAGATTTTTGTCCATGTAATATAAATTAATTATATTTTAAACATAATTTTAATTTAAAACAAAGCAATTAAATTATTTTTTACAAATTCTTATCATTAACACAACCCCCCTATTTTAACTATAATCAATTATAATTTATAAGCGTTTTATAAATTTAGGCGGCTATTGCTGTGGTTCAATTCCAAGAAACTGGACAGCCCGTTTATAAGGCGAAAAACTGTAGTCTAAATGCTATATGTGAAAAATATGGTTTGCCTATAAACCCATCTAAGGATCAATTGAGAACTCTAAATAAAAAGGATCAAAGGTATTGGTTACGAAGACCATTATCTAGGGACATGCTTGCATATGCTGCTAGTGACGCACTAATTTTTATGCCTCAATTATACAAAATTATGTCTGCGTAAGTATTCTATGGATAGTATTATTTAAATAATCCCTCAAGTAAAAAGTACATACTGTAATTAGATAACATGTTATTTATAGGGTGTATACTGTATTATGCGGAGAATTTAAAATGCTATAGGGTTTCACATAACATATATGTGCACAGTATAATATATATGTGTATAACATTTCTTAGAATATATTTAGAATGGTAGATAATTAATAGTTACATAATTTCCTAGTCTGAAGTATTTTAATTATTTGATTATCTGTCTTTAAAATTATGATTGGTAGACATTTAGGTTTAGCTCAAGGTATAGTTTAACTACTAACTAAGTACCCACATAGGACATCACTTTCATAAGAATAAAATTTCAATAAAAGTGGTCCTTGAACTTTAAAAAAAAATGCTATCGATGTTTTACAAAAATTTTACCAGTCGTAATCATATAAATTATATAATTCAATCATTGGTTATCATAATAATATATACTGATAAATAATAATGCTTGATTTTTACATATTTTAATTATGTATTAACTTATTATATTGATTGAATATTATATATTTTGATTGTTATCTATATCTTAAGTTTATGGTAAGCACTACCAAAATTGGACTTATTGAAAGAGGCCATTACTAAACAAAAAAAGTTTCTAAATACTATTTACGTACATTTCCATAGTAACAATCTTGGATCTGAGGCGGTCGTGGCCAAAACCCCCTCTTGAAATCCCAACCGGAGACTGAAACTATTTTAGTAACTGTAATGTCAATATCCTTATTTAAGTTTGAAATAATAAATTTTATAATAATTAATATAATATTATACTTCCTATATAACCTAATTCATTTCATAAAAGTCAATATAAGTACATTTTCAAATGAATTATATTATTTAATAAATTCTCATTTTAATAAACAAAATATTTTTCACTTAAATTGTATTTATAAATATTACATTAATTTAATTTTTTTTGTTTGTCTTATAGTCAAATTTATGCGTCCAATGCTAAACTGCTCGAAGAGTTATGTGAAGAACAAGCATTCTTATACATTGTTCCTGATAATGTACAAAAACGAAAGCACCAGCGTAAAATTGATAATGAGTTGCAAGTTCTTAAAGATAAATTGTCCACCGATAATGGAAAAAATGTTGTTCTCAGTAATCGAGAATTAAGATTATTAAGGTATCACTGCTAATAGGAGAGAAAAATTATGTTGACTTCAAATATTACTTATTTTTAAATTATGGTTACAGACATTTAGAATTAACTGATGAAGACAAAGAAAAATTAAAAGGATCTTTGAAGGTTGCAAAAAAATTAGAAAAAATGGAAGGAAAAAATATGTAAGAAGTAATTATAGTTATTGAATCAAACAATAGTAGTGATGATGATGCTCTTTGAATGTTTTTAGGAAATCTAATGGAGAAGAGTGTGATTCTAATGAGTTCCTAAGTTTAGACAGTAACATTAGTGGTAAATCAACATCATCTGATAATTCGGCATCTGGTTAGTATTTATACCAATCTTATCTTTTTTTTTCATTTCTAACCAATGTGACTACTCGTATTAATATTCAGTTAATTATGTAGAGTAAAAATGTATTCCAGCGATTATTTAAAATTTTGTTTATCATATATGAATACCTGATTATTATTTATTAACTACTAGTATAAGACATTGTTTAAATTGGAATAAGTAAGGATATTGGTATTTTTATAGATTTTTTTTTTTATGTTGGATTAAATTATTAATATTATCATAATATTAATATGTTGTCAACAGTGTTTTATATTGTTTTTCAATTACCTATATGAAAAAATTACACTTTATTTATTAGTAAGTACTAAAATATAATTACTTTATATTTCTTAATTTTTATTTTCATCATATCAGTTGTACCTATGTTATAGTATGATATTATTACATACTATTATACTAATAAATATGATATTGTCATTTGTTTAGAAAAAAAAATCAATATTGTACTGTACAATCTATAAGTTATATTGAAAAAATAACCCGTTTATTTAATATTACTTTAAATATGTAGTTACAAGAGTGCAATGAAATATATAAAAAAATATAAATAAATTACCTAATTATTTTATAGTAGAATAAATTTTTACTCTGCAAACCATAAATAATAGTGTTACACCACATAATTAATTAAAGTTTAAGTATTAACTAATTATTATTGATATTTTGATAAAGGTGAGTTCCAATCTACTATGTCTGAACAACCACCAAGCCTAACTGAATCTATGCAAATGATGGATGACGTATTGTCTGATAAACTGATGGATCGTTTGGAAAAAATTGAGCGTCTAGAGTCATTGTTGACAATGGCAATGGATGCAGAACCAGACCAAACCGATAGTCTAGATGTTTCACCTGTGTGTTGCAAGTGCATGTGCCATTTAATTACTACCGACACTGTTGATATGTCTACACAAACTGATATACTATAGTCCATTGTTGTTGGAAAAAGAAAGTGAAATATTTTGGGTGTATTTGATTTTTGAAATTGTATACTCAGCTACGGCTCTGGAGTCTAAATGCTTAGTTTACGACCAGATTTCATACTGCTTTTGATAAACATACAAAAGAAAAAGTAGTATTCGGAAAATTTGGATCCGTGTATATATAATATCTATAAAGAAACTAATTAACAGGGTTGATTCTGTACAATATCCGTCCATAATATTATTATACCTGCTATATATTGTATTACAATATAGCAGTGTTTATATATAATATTTAAAATTTGGCAGCAATAAAAAAAACCGCAAGCTGTTAGATGAATTAGACTGAAAAATAAATATATTTTTATTAAATTTGTGCTTGCATCACGACGTGCCTTTATAGATTTTAGTTTAATTGATTATAATTAAATTTGTTTGCTCAAACAGTATTAACCTAAATGATAGTATTGCATTAGGAAGAGTTTGCAATTAATGTAAACCATTAAAAATAAGTAATACAGTAGGTAGTTCCTCTGTACAATAAATTATTATGGAAAATGAAGATACCTTATCTATTGGTAGGAAGGTACACACAGTGGTGTGGTGAACTATAAATTTTTATAAGGCAAAATATATATTTTTAATTTTTCCCTTCCTTCTTCTATCTCTCACACACTAGAAAATGTATAAAATTTACATTTTAAAATTAACTATAACTTTTTTCTGAATCAAGTGAGGAGACCACGGCCATTTTCAATTAAGACCTGCCTTGAAAATGTCTTTTACCATGTCACTGTGTGTGCATAGCAATATTTATAGAAAAGATAAAATAAGCAGCTGCCTTTCTAACATACACTGACCAAATGAAAGTTTTGAGATGAGTTAATCAGACATCTTCATACTGTGGGCGAATTGTTATTTTATTGTTATAAAAGTTTCTTCTAATATTAGTCAATTTATTATTATTATTTTCTACAACTTGTTTAAAACCTTATAATTTTATGAAAATGTAAAAAAATAGGTCTCAATTCAGTCATGGTTTTAATTATCCTAAATATATTTTTCTGATAGTTAAAAAATTACCAATGTATTTACTAACCAGCTATTAAAGTCTTGGTAAACTTATGATGGATATGATAATGATTTTCTAGTTCTAAAGCAGAATTTAAAATAAAATCAGTTATAGCACGCTACCACACCTGCCAGCGTATTTACATTGTTGAAAGATATTTGTAGGTAAAATATTTATCCACTGTTAACATAAATAAATTATATGTAACCCTATTTGTCTTCCTTAAATGGTGTTTAAAAGATTTATTGATTGTATACTGTTAACAATATATATTCTTAATATTATCATAATATTTATTGTGTTGTCATCGATATGTTATTAAGTATTATTTTATCGTCATTAAAAATATATATATGTAAGTCAAAGAAAACCAATTGTATTTTATAAAAATGTACACTCACGAGTTATATTAAAAAAAAATTGTGTTATTTATTTTTGCTAACCTGAGTTATTTAAAATAAAAATGTATATTTGACAAAATAACTATTTAATGTCTTTTGATAATATTTCTATCTAAATCCATAGTAAAATTGTAGAAGTACACAATGTATGTATTATGTATATTCTAAATGCTGTCGTGGTGCACTGAGAAAAAAGTTTCATAAATTTAATGAAAAACGTATATCAAATCAATGAAAATAGGGTATGATTTCGAGCCAAGTAAATCAATTCATAAAATCAGAAATTTATTTAAATTAAAATCAATATCCTTAATTTTCAATTGATTTAATTTCAAATTTCATTATTTTTAATAAAATCATTAGTTAAAAACTATTAATTCCGTTATTAAAATAAGACACATATTTTACTTCATTTAATTTTGTCAAAAACTTGAATTAATATACCTATACGTTAAATTTAAAGATATATGTTCTTATTTCAAATATATATAATATATATATATATATATATATCATAAACATGAATCGGATATAAACCATGAAATCAATGACATGATTCCATACAAAAATTGGAAAAAAAAAATGCAAAAAAGAATAATTCGGGCTGTTCACATTACTTCCATGGCCGCCGCCGTACATCCCGCAGTGGGAATTGAACCTGATATCTAATCTACAAGAGAGACCGCCTAATACCTATCATCTACTATTTTGTGAATGTCCGATTAGGTAAAACTCGCTCACCTACCTATATTGATAAATTGATATATCTAAATTAAAATGTATTTATAAATCATTGTGAACGATTATAATTTAGTGGCTATTTTTTGTTTATATATTTTCTTATTACACACTTTTTTTACATATCACAAAAACTTGTATAGGTGGATTTGCCCCCAAACCCAAAATTAACGTAATCATAATATATTTAGTTCGCAAATTAAGAAAATAATTGGAATAGTGTTTTATAGCGTCCCTAGAAATTATTTATAATGTCATCAACTTAGAAATGGTAGGTACCTACACGGAAAAATAGTGTTATAGATGCATCTATAACATGATTTTTCATGAAGTTTTGAAGAAATAACAATAATCGATTTTGACGAAATCGTGATTTTATGTTGGTAAAAAAAAGTTAAAAACTTTTCAGAAAATCAAAAAACAATCTCTTCAAAAGTACCGACTAGATAAAATTTTCAAAATACAATTAAAAAACACACATAATTGCTATTAGTATAATAAATTCATAGGTATTTCAGATGTTATAGATATAGGTTAATAACATAATAAGCCATTTTAAAATAAAATATAAATACATAAATAATGATATAAAATAAATTAATATTAATTAATGATGCATAAAGCAAGACCAAGACCAAGACCATGGCAGTCTTGGTCTTGTCTACTCATTCTTGGTCTTGTTGACTCAGTAGAAGTCAGTCTTGGTCTTGGTCTCGTTGAATGAATCTAGGTCTTGGTCTTGGTCTTGCAAAATTCTTGCAGCTTTGATTTTTTTTTTTTTACCAAAGTTATAAATAAGAATAAATTATTTATTTATACGTACACGAGGGGGAATACAGGGAGTAATGGGGGTAATTCTCCCCTCCGTTCACAAAAAATAATTAGGTAGGTATCTGTGTATAGTTGACTGTTTTCGAAAACACCGAACTTTCAAGAAATAGTAGAATATCTGTTTACCCATATATTCGATAAACGATAATCATTTCCGAAAATATTACAATAGGATATTATTGATGATTGCATTACGAGAAATCTGTAGATTTCGTGTGGAATTATAAATAATGTATACCAAAAAAAAAAAATGTAATAAATAACGTATTTAATTCATTCATTTTTATTTTATTTAAAAGCAAGACTTGCAAGAGTCTTGCAGACTGCAGTCAAGTGTTGGTCTTGCATATACATTTTTATTTCAGTCTTGCTATGAAATAGTAAAATCTTGGTCTTGGTCTTGCTGGCTCTAGTACGGTCTTGGTCTTGCATTTTTGCAAGACTAACACCAAGACCGAATTTGCCCATCATTAATATTAATGATATAAAAATATATATCAAAACTAAACACAGCTAAAAAACTAGTAAAAATGTTTTAATCTAATTACAGTTTCATGGCTTGGTAAATTATACAAATGTATAGGAGGTCAATAAAGTCTTTTATATTTTTAAGTACATATATAGTTAGAAGTTACAGTTTTAGAAACTATGTGACTAACTAAATGTATTGTTTGTATAATAATATATTTACAGTTTCACAAAGAAAAATAACTTGTTCGTTAACACACAACTTTTTTTAATTCATATACGAATAATACCTATTTTCTATATAAGAAAAGTCAAAATATGTCCTACTTTATAAAGAGTATTACAATAAGTTATTTTATCATAACAGATTGCATTATTAAGTAATGTCAAATCATTGTGTAAAAATAAAAGTTTTATGCTTTCAATCTCACACTGTGAGACTAAGCGTGATCCAGCACCTACTGATAGGTGTCCATATATATTATTATTTAAATTTAAAATAAAATTTACAAAACTTTAAAATTTACCATCATTTTTAGATACATTTTCATTATAATTTCGTTTATTACGCAGTAAATTTGGATCTTCAATAGCAAGAGTTTGGGTACATGTTTTCTCACTTAAACAAAATCGACAAAAAAATGATGACGAAAATGATTTTGAAAATCCTAATATAGTATTTACACCTAAATTATCCCCAATGATCAACCATAAAACAAATTTAACTTGAAAATTTCTCTCTGGTAATTTTATAGTCAACTATAAGTAGGTACTCATTGAAATGCAGAACATCATTTTTCTGAGCGTGAGTCATGTTTAATGATTATTTTGCAGTAGTATTTTGAATAATTAACTGATTTAAAATTGTTGGTATACAATTTGTTAAGTATAATATATTTCAAGTTTATATTTTATTATTGAAAAAAAAATTACAATATTATTCATTTTTCCTTTGGTGTCTACCTCGCGGCTATTGTGCAATATTTCTAGTTTTAAAATTGTTCAATTTGTATCTATACATATATATGTCTGTAGCTGGTCATTCAGTTTTACATCACTTTCGAACATTTACAAGTGTACTTGTACGCATAATGTGATAAATAATTAAGTTATGAATAGTTTTGGGTAAAATTTAATTTATTGAAAAAATAATTCATACATATAGATAATATAATGCTCTCTTTATTAATTATTATAATAGGTCATAACATCATGACCCGGTCTAAAACTCAACCCATTACACACGAAATTGAAAATCTATATATATATATATATCCAAAAATTCGAAAACATTCATTTTATTTATTTATTTATTTTTTTTTTAACAAATGGTGAGGACAATACTTATAAATAATTTGAAAAAAAATTCCGATGGTTGGGAGTGGAAGTAGGTAGGCACTTCACTTATTGGATAAGATATTGGGATTTTTTCATTTTCCCTGACTATTATTCAGTTCAACCTAAAGTTGCCAAATTTAAATAATGTTCATAATATACCTATTATTAATCATATTTAAAATATAAAATATTTTTAGAAATGATTACAGATTAATCTAATCCCTATTTATATAGGTACCTATTTAATATAATAAGCACTTGATATAAAAAAAATTTATTTTAAATACCTACTAAATTGTAAATATATTATAAAAGAGTATTTAAATATAATTTTATTCAAAATTTCAAATACTATTTGTAAAAACTATTTGTTTACCAAACATACTATTTACAACTTTATTACTATACCTAGTAACTAACTAACTACTTATTTTAATCTTCGTCAAAAAAATATATAATATATATGCATTTACAGCTAATTACCTCTCTTCTAAAATAAGGTATCCTGTAAATACCAATTTGATTTATGTTGACAAATCGGTAAATTGTTACCTTATTGGTCTATAGCAAAAATTGAAATGACGCCACTGCACTGGCAATGATGAATCATGTCCTTCAATAAAACTATTCTGAACGAAGCTCGGATTAATATTATTTTTAGAGTAGATAAGTATAGGTAGATTTATAACAATATTCCGTTATTTTCGATAATTTTTCTTTATGTTTAAGGAAAACTATAATCTATATAGGTACGAACTACAAATACAAATATGTTGGTATAAGGTATCTATAAATAAATTTCCTATTCCAACGATTTTTACCCGAAACTCATGTTCGACTTTTTCTAGTTGCTACCCAAAAAAATGTATTCAAACATAGAAAACACAAATAAAATTTCAAAATGTTATAAAAATGACTCAAAATTTTGAAAATTGTATGACGCCAATATTTACCTATAGTTCTAATAATCTTTCAATTTTTAACAATTTTCCTTTACTCTAAAGAAAACTATAGTAGATAGGTATATAGTATACTGAATGGCAAATTATCTTTTTTTTAGATTTTAGCCATGGTATACACTGTATATGTCTACTAGGAAAATTAAAAACTAACCTATTTAAAGTACCTATACAGACTAGAATACATTTTCTTATCAGAAAGCTCCTTAAGAGGACGCTATATATCCAGCATTTTTGAATCTAGGAAAAAAAAGTCCCGGAAAAAAAATATTTGTATTTATTATTTTATTATATGTTATTTTATATTATATTATATTTATTTTTATTTATTAAGATTTGTAGGTTACTATATACACATAAGTATATAATATATATAGTATGTTTACAATTAGTTAATACAATTCTAAAATAAAAGATATAATCTAATACTACATCCAGATTTGGTTCATGAATACATAAATATATTTTCTGCAGCACGATGGAGTGCGACATTATTTTATTTGGGTATCTAACCATCACAACTTTTTTCGTTATTTTGTTATTTCCTCTGCGTTCATAAAATGTTTCTATTATAAAAGATAGTATTCTTTACGTTTAAGAATAATACTAGGAAAATAAAAAAATTTCCTGTTTAAATAATTACTAACTAGGACTAATTATTAAGTAATAAGATCTCTACTCTAAAACTCCTGTTCGACTCCTTCTATCTAAAATAATGTATAGGGACATAAAAAATAAGAATATATCATATACATATTAATACATTTCTCGTTTCGCTGAGAATCTAAAATTATTACATTGTAAAAATACAAGAATTGTAAAAAAAATTTTGATTTTGAAAAATGTATTTACACATCTATATTCCAAACCAGCGAGGCAATTTGCTATGACATGCCTTCTAAACACACTTCGTGTGTTTAGAATCTAACAATTCGAATCAAGTTACCTATTTTTCAATTATTTTAGATATTTTTTATTTAAATCCTGAAGATCAAATGATTCGTATCGATTATCTATAATTACTTATTAAATAATGATGTGTTAATTCCAATCTCAAAATATAGTTCATTGGATAGGATACTGGTAAATTATTTATTTTGAAAAAACGGTTCTGAGCGAAGCTTCGGTGTATATAATATGAGTATTAATATATGTAATAACTAATATATTCAGACTATGTCTATATATATATATATATATATATATATTATACTAATATAAATTAGATATAAGAATGATTTTAACGATTTTATGTGTGTTCATAAAATCATAAAAATATTTAAGTAGGTATCTAATCCCTGAATAAATTTATAGTTCTTAAAATGTAAGAAAACTTAAAATTCATAATTTTATATAAATATCCAAAATTGAGAAAACCCATTTAAAAATTTTATTCTCGTTAATATACATATTTGGCTTAAGTTCAAGTCTTTAAAAAAAATATATTATAAAATAAATGATAACCACTAATCAATATGGATAATTTTATTGTCATATTATACCGAAATAATACATTTAAACGGAGAGAAAAAAAAAATGTTACTCGTGATTTTTAATACCAATAGAATGACATATGTAATTTAACCAGGTATTATATTTTCAGGTTCTAAAATCTAAAATTAACCCTTTTGTGACTTAAATAACTTAAAATTTAAAATTGCTATAAATAGCCTAAAATTGAAAAAATATTTTCAATAATGTATTAAATCATCATAGTAGTAAGTACATACACAGTAAAACTTTCAAGTCTTAGATACATTTTTTCCAGAAATTTGAATAAATTTCATATCGAAAAACTTTAAATGGATATTAAAAAACCGATTTTCGATATTTGTTGAATATATTTTAAATGACGTCATTTTAACCTTTTATAATATTTGCATGTCTTAAAATCTAAAATGAAAACATTTATGACATAAAAACTTGAAACTAAACTAAAATATTATTAAATTTTAAAATTTAAAATTTAAAATTGCTATAAATAGCCAAAAATTTTCAAAAAATTACTTTATTTTTGTATTAATATAGATTTTGGGTGAAAATTTCAAGTTTTCGTGATCATAGAAGAGAAGATCAAGAAATAACTAGTAGATTTTGCGGAAATCGTGTTTTCACCATTTTTGTATAATTTTATAGTGGTTTTTCTTCACATGTTAAAAAATTATTGGGAAATGGAAAAATTATCTCCTCTAAAATACCAATTAGATGCAATTTTTTTTATCGAAAAATGAGTAAGCATGTAATGATTGGAGCACTCCTTCTTATAGAATTTTTGGATACAGATATAAAAAAAAATAATGAAAAATACCACAACACATAATTTTTGTAAATTCAATACATTCCTTATTTCATTTAAAATCTAATAAGAAATGTTTCCAAAAAATTGGAAATCTGTTAATTCAAAGCTCAAAATTAACTGACTTATCTTATAAGTTACTGCGATATATATTTAAATTTAAGTACTGTTATTATATTATAGTATAAAATAATACCTTGCATTTAGTGATTAAATGGTTTACAAAAAAAAAAAATAATAATAATTACGAGTATACTTACTAAAAAAAATACGAATAAAATATAATTAACTAAAGGTCATTCACTTTGTTAACCAAAACAAACATCACTGCGTTTGATCATAAATTACTATTATATTTCGATTTTATATTATGCAAATACCTTGCTGGGCAACGAAATAACGCTACTGGCAGACTGCGACCGTATGGCGATGACATTTTCAGAGTAAATTTACATTGCGAGTTAATAATAATTACGTTTAGCGTTTATATATTTTGAAACATTCGAAATGACAATGTTCAACGGGGCGTTTCACAAAGATTTTATTTCGAGTAGTAGAGAAATGCCACAATTCTGCAATATTTTCTTGTAATTATCTTATAAAGAATAAAGGTGGACAAAGCTAGTGATAAAATTAACTAGTTATACATTTTCGTATACAAGAATATTTTTCTAAAGGTAGTTAACATTTAAATATTTAATTATTTAATAACTCGTTTATAAGTTGTAGTGTCAGAAAAAAGATGAAAATCAAGCAACAATAATATATTATATTCTTAAACATTTTCGGCTAATAAAAATTTCATTTTTCATGATTTTGAAAAAATTTCTTCTTAGAAAATTGACATTTAGAAAACATTTTACAAATATCATAATGTTGGAAAATTGTTTTAAAATATTATTTTATTTTTGTAACGTTTTGTTTTTTTATTCATTGTTCTGGGAATTTCTTTTAGAGACTGACAAACTTAACAGTTGGTCACTAGTGAAGTATAATATTAAGTTTTTCATATTTTTCGGTGAATACATTTCGATAGATTTATATAATATAATTTAAACACTTAAAATGTTTAAAGTATTTGTATTTTGAATATGTACCTACTCGTATACTTATTTTGTACTTATTTTTGTATTTCAAATACAAAATAATCACATAGAAAATGTGTCCTAAAATAAAATATAGTGTGTAGTTAAAATGCTGCCAACCTCGCTTTACATAATACAATACATTATTCGAACGCCATTTTCGCCATTGTATAGTACGATGAATAGCATGCGATGGTTGGGATGCTGTGCATATTATATTGTGCGCAAGTCTGTTGGGGTGGACCGTGATCTGACTGGAAATTTGGTCCCTGCCTCTTTACCAAATAGGGGATGTGCGTAATATACATTTTGCCAATAACATTTATTCGACACCATTTTTAAGAGTGTAGTAATATTATCTCAGCTGATTAAAATTTTGTAATCAAACAAAATTAGTTTTATTGGCTTTAAAGGTGTACGTAATTAGCTACTAAAAAATGTACAAAAATCATTGATCATGGTGTGAATGTGTGGACCATATACCTGTTTTAGTATATACCTATATCAGTAGTTTGTTTAGGTAATTTCACTGGACGACCAGTGAAATTTATCATATAAAAATTTTCAATGGTTTTTTTTTTCTGAACAATGATTATATTTTACATTTTTTTATTTTTTTAAATCTGACAACTGCAATCATCTGCAGATCAAAATTAGAAATTTTTTTTTTGAAAAACGAATTTTTTCAAAATATTTTTTTTTTTTGGGAAAATAATTGTCTAGTCTTTGAAAGTACATGATTCGTTAGGTGAATGATTCAATTTTACCGTATATTTGGTGCCTGCAGGTGGCGTTAGTATTACACCAATGTATATAGGTAGGTAATAATAATAAATGCCAAAAAAATAAATAAATAAAAAAAGGAGCAAAAATAAGAACAATTCAACGATTTTAAATAATATTAAAGTGTGTGAACAAAATTAAATATTTTATTGTATGTAAATAATAACATTGAATAAATAATAAATGATTAAATTAATTAATATTGAACGACTTCTTAGCTGAGAAAACAGGTTGTCTATAATGGTTTAAGTTACACCTATAGACGACTACATTATTTTATAATATTTTCATCAGGAATACTTATTTCTCTATGATTTATTACATATACATATTTCAAATATATAATATATAAATACACGCGATATAGATTGACATACTATTTTACTGCGACGCCAATAATTAGTATACTTCTAAATAAAATATACTATGTATAACCCTATGGACCTAAATAATAAATATAAAATATATACTCATTATAAAAAATCTTTAAAATAAATAATGATGATGATTATTATAACAAGAGTATATTATTATACTAGGTACCAGGATACCCACCCAGGAATATGATAGTTGTTAATATATTATTGAATTAATATATAATAATGTACCTACCATTTATAATATTTCATATTTCATTCACGAATAAACCTTCATAAATTGATAATGTTCATATTTTATGTTTATTATATTGATATCATTATTTTAAATTCAATATTATGGCTTTCAGACTATTTTTATCAAGTGTAGGTTCAATGTGAACCACTAGGTAGAAAGATCTTGTTAGGATATTTTTATAGGAAATAATGTATATTAATTTGCCTGTAGAAAATTGACTAATTTAAAATAGATACTATAAATATATTTTTTAAAATGCCGATATTTATAATAATTAGATTTTGATAGTAATTTGTGTTCATGAAATATAATTATTATTTGTTACCTGAAAAGATTTATCAACTAGGTGTAATTAGAATGTTCTAGTTCTATACAAATATATATATTAATAATTAAATATCATATTGATTAAAGTTTTACAGACGTTACACTAATAATTTTCAAAGCTAAAAATATATTAACGCAGAACAAATTAAATACGAATATATTAAAAAATAATTTTAAAGTTAAATTACTTACTACTATTCTATACATTGTATAAGTGTTATAAATTTAAAATGCTTTTTTATATTTTGTTTTTCGTATATATTTTTTTAATTATCACGTTGACTGCATAACAATAAAATTATACTGACACAGGATCATAAGACTATAGGATGTATAAAGGATTAAAATAATTCTATACCAATTTGATTTAATTTTAAATACAATTTTAGTATTCCGAAACAGTGGAGTATTTACGGCGAGTAATCTGGGCGATAAATTACACCCCAGAGCCGTTTTTTTTTAAAAATCAATTTCAATTTTTTTTTTAATTGAACCATAACCCATATTCGTAATCAGTGTGTTATCAGTAGTAAATCGTGTATTATATATTTTGTGATTGTAAATGTAAATAAGTGTTCTTATATATGTTCATTTTATAGACATTATTTATAAATGGTTTGGTAATGCTAAACATCCATCACAATATTTATGTGGATATAGAAGAAATATTCGATAAAATTGCTCAAAATCAGTGTAGAATGGATAATTTTTTGTAATATAATAAATTGTTAAACAAATAATTTGATAATAAAATTTATAAGTACCAAAATAAGTTTGTTATACAGTCAACAATAAATAGTAGGTATAGTAGAACAAACTATCGTAATGTTTAAAAAAAATGGGCCATATAAATGTACATGACATAAATGTAATATAACGAATAAAGATATCCTGGGTGGGAGGGTGGTGGTAGAGTGATGTGCCATGTTTTCCCCAAATGGAAATTGTAAATACGCTACTGATTGGAAATAAGAATATTTAGTGTTAATCGTAGAAATGACAATAATATATTGTTAATAATAACAGTTATATATAAAATTGATATAGGTATAGGTTATAGTAATGAGATAATATAAACGATAAGTTGTGTTTAAATGTGCAATAAAATAATATATCGTGTTATATTCTACTTACCACGTAGTTTCACGTATGTTATTAAAAAAAAATGTTCAAGAAAATAGTTATTACATAAGACATTTCTACCTATATATGCAATATTTAGATGTAATTTACCCTATAAATGTTATTTATTATTTAAATAAAATTGCTATTATTTTAAATTATGGCTAAAAGTGTAGTACCTATCTACCAATATAGAAAATCACTATTTTCATTATTTTAGATCAGCCATTTAATTTTAGTTAATTATTTTATTTTTAAAGTAGGTATATATAGTGTTATAAAATATATAGATACATGCTTTATCTACATAATCTACATTAAATTATTCTGACAAAAATATTGCTGATCTCATATATTTCTAGATGAATTTTGTAAGTATATATCAAATGATATATTTTATATAAATTCTTCTTGTTCAAAACAGAAATATATATAGCCATCTAGACTTGGATAATTATCCGTTATCTAGATCAACGGTTTCCAACCTTTTTAGTTGTGCGGACTACTCATTTTTCAAAAAAACTTTGAGGTCCATTATTAGGTATTATTAGGCAGGTAAAACTATAAATACCTATATACATATTATGACGAATATTATATATATACGTGACGTGGTAAACTTTTTTCTCTATAAGGCACATTTTGAGGCACGGACGATGACTATTGTAGAGAAAATATTTTTTTTTTATTATGATTTGAAGTTGAAAATGTAACTATAATTAAACGTACAAAACACCAAAATACCCAGAGACCATGAAATATCAAAAACTTCTTCACCAGCTACTGTTTATATGTATATTATATATAATTTGTACATTTTATGTCTGTAATTAGAAAGACATACTGTACAAGAAGAATTAAAAAATGATTATTTTATAAAGAAAATAACTTTATTGTATTCACTTAGCTGTCATAACTGTAAGAAAACTAAAAACAAGTGGTAAAGTTAAAAAAACTCAATGGGATTTTTAATATTGTTTGTTCCTCACAAGAGAGTCAATATCTGAATTTAAACTATATACTATATACTATATAATAATACACTATATACTATAGCCACTTTAGGAACTAAGTCATAGTTTTCAAAGTTAGATCTGGTATTTATTTAGACAAAATTTAGCTCAGTTTTCACTTATTCTATTTAAATAAAATCGAATGTTGTTCTATTTATCATTATTTAGATATACCTATAATAATACATATCTAATAATATTATATTAATCATCTATCCAATCGTATACATATTCCGGTACGGGTTTGTTTTTAGCTACTTACTCGACGTAGTATTTCATATCAAATAGGGGGATATTTTTTAATTAAATTAAATACTTATTTATGATATTTATTTATGGACAATTTAATTCGAAAATATCTCTCAATTTGTTATAACATCACATTAAGTAAGTAATGACTGGGTGACAAAAAATGGGTATCCATATTCATATATAAGTTATATGGATATTATATTAAAATTAAAAAAAGTTTTTCGGATATAATCTTGGTGAAAGTTTGCCCATCAGTCTTCGGACTGGAAAGTGTATTATTATTATTTTATACTTAAAAGAAAATATTGAAAAAATATTGTATTAAAAATAGTTTGTCTATTTTTTAAGAGGACGTGATACCCGCATTTGCTGTTTTTATCTAACCAACTGATACTATACGAAATTTAAGTTTAATAATTTTATTACAACTTTTTCTTTTATAATATTTGAGTCAATTGACCTATTGGCTATAACCAAATTAATATACGAGAGCATTATCTATGCTGTAGCTTTTATAAAGAAAAATATACGTATTTAAATTATTGTCATTGATAGTGAAAAGTAATGTTATTTTACATATTTTTATATTATTTTTGATTTGTTACCTAATTATAGATCAATAATTTTGATTGTAAATTCAAAATAACGAACTTTCAAACTATAAAGAAGTACTATTCATTACTTTAAATGATTATTTAATCTGTGACTATATTTTTATAAAAATATTCAAAGATATATACCTAAAATTTAGTTACAAATTATGAATTCAGATAACTTTAAATAGATTTCTTATTATTTTAGATCTTATGGAGCTTGCTAGAATCGACATAACAAACATATTGACTTGTGTCTTTAGAGTTTATTTGATGAAGTTATATTAAAAACTGTTGCTATTTTATTATTTTATTTTTTTTGATACATATTTTGAACTACCTAAATTTTTTTTTGTTCGATTATTATTTTTTATTTAAAATTATTGTTATAAATAATAAATTAAATTAAGTTATATTATCGATATGCGATATATTGTTGGTATGTGTTTTTAAAAAAGAATCATAAAAAAGTAAAAATGAATAGGTAGTTATTATTGTCTCTTAACCAAATTTTAGTGAAATTATGAATATAATCCTTTATTGTTATATAGAATAAAAAACGGTTATATTTAGTAGTTAGCATCACTTGCTATATCTATATACTACATGGATATATATTACAAAAAATAAACGGGTTTAACTGCAGGTGTGTTTTGATATCGTAATTATAATGGTTGAATGAATTTTGAGTTATTACTTGACCCTTTCTCCTCCATGAAAACTTTTGATATACCACGAGTTTGGCGTAAGTGAAATAATTTATTAATTGCATTATTATAATATGTTTCACGTAGTGAACACGTGTCATAATCATACAATAAAACAGTATTATAATAATAATGAAAATTACAAGTTTTATTTATAAATGTGCGTACCTATGTAATATGAACAATGAATATTTAAATGCAATACCTACGTAGGTATGTGAAAAAAAAATGCAAGATGAAGTTTCGGTAAAAAAAGAAATAAAATATTTAAATTTTTTAATTTGGTACTTAGGCATTGTTGTAGAGCATTCATAAATAATTTAAATTAATTAATACCTATTAAAATAATAATACATAAGTATATATAATATATAAGGTATATATATATTATTACATAATTATTATAGAAATTCACGCATTTGAAATATAAAATATATATAAATTTTTTTATAGGTACTTTTAAATAAAATATTCATGAACATAATATGTCATATATATACATATATATCTACCCCCGTCGACCTCTGATATTATCAAACAAAATTTTCTAATTTTTTAATTTTTATTAATTTTAATATAAAATTCTAAGATATTAAGAGCTAATTATTTATATTATAAATTTAATTGTACATTACATAATAATAATATTATGTATATAGGTACACAATTTTAAGAACCGATTTATTTTATTAAATAATATTTCTAAATTATTGTTTGTATTTTGACTATTTTTAAGTAAAATGACAATCAACTCTGGTCTCTTTATATTATATACTGATTATTATTAATTATTAATAACAGCTTTTTGGAATATATTTTAGACGATCATTTTCTAGCTAAAATATGTGTCTATATCGCATATGAACCTCAATAACTACATTTTTTGTCCCATTTAGACATTTTAGTAATTGGTTTAAATTAAAAGAAACATTTGAATTGTATACATTTTAAAATATTTGTTCAATAATTCCAATATTACAAAAATAAAATATAAACCATTAATTATCAAACTGTTATTATTATTATTGATAGTTGCTTTTTATTCAAGTAAGTTTGCTGTTCAGCCCTATTGATAATTAATAATATATATTTGGAAATTTCATAATTTTCAACCTTCTGTCGTACTAAATCTGTAAGATAATATATAGTATAATTTGCTAAATCAACTACAGGTTAAATAACTGCCAAAGTTTTACCACATATTTTACCACAGTATTTTTATTATTCAGATATAAAAATATATTATTTGTTCATTTTATTCAACGAAAAACTATAAATCGCGTACATTGGGTGTACCTAATTTTTACTATTATTTTATTTTATTTTTGAAAATATGTAGGTAGTAGATGATACCAGTTTTCCAAGAATAATCAATTTCAAAGAATAATCAATTTTCTATGGCCCCCTATATTACTGAATCGTTTTCCTCAGTTCATCCCAATATAAAAATCTATTTTTGTAATCTTTCTTTACGGTTAATTAGTTCAGAACGATTGTTTGGTATCGTAATTTGCATTACACTTAATATTTATTAAAGGTGGGCAAATAATTGAAAACAGTTAACTTAAATTAGTTATGTAAAGTTCACCCAAAGGTCGAATACCCACAATTAAAATTCAACCTTAAGCTCAAAGTTAAAATTGAAAAAAACTAATCTTTAACATTATTCAAAAATAGTGTTATACTATTTTAAATATTTATCCACATTTTACTTTTAGGTTTCTAAACATGGGTTAGATATCTTACCCCTGTTGTACATCATCCTGTTTATAGTTACTAGTACCTACATAGTTACAATTATTGGTTTGGTTACCAGGGAGATATTATTCATTTTTTTTTATATAAATTTGTATAGAGTAGTTTAAAATTGTATGTGGAGTTATATAAAGTTATGAATAGTTTATTGTTTAAAATATGTTTAGAAACCGAGAATTTAGCACAACCATCGAGTGGGCTTTCCTAACTTGTTTGTACCCATTTATTAATAATTTATTATTCTATTCGAATTTCAATTAAAATTTGAGAGGAACTCGTATAAATATTTTGCACCTAAATAAACTGAATCTTCATATTTTCTTCTTCTCCTTCGCCTTCTCTCCTAACTATTTAGGGACGGCCACCCTAGTCCTACACTTCCACATTACTCTATTTTATAAACCTACCGGCTACCACTATCTTCCTTATATCACTCACCATCACATGTCTCACTTTTTTTTCAGTCTTCCTCTTCACCGGTTTCCATCAACATTTACTAATCTTACTGTCTCTGTATCTTCCGCCCTAAATGTATGCCCGAATCGTCTCAATATATTCACTCTCATTTTGTCAACTATTGAAGCTATTAAGGTACTATTTTTTATATACACATTCTTTATTTTATCTTCTCTAATAATTTAATTCATCCACCTTAACATTCTTATCTCTGCTACACTTATTCTCTGTTCTATCTTTCTATCTACTGCCCAAAATTCTGCTCCATACATCATTTCAGGCCTCACCACTATCTTACACAATTTACTTTTTAACCTAATAGGGATGCTATTATCATACAAAGCACCTGACGGTTCTCTCCAATTAATCCATCCACACTTAATCCTGTATTTCATATTCTCATTGAAGCTCCATATTTTTGTGCAATGAACTAAATACTTGAACCTCTCAACCACTCTCCACTACATCCTCACTCAACTTTATTTTTTGCCTTTCCCCATTACCTCTATGTCTCCTTTCACCAAAATAATACTCTATATATTCTATTTTATTTCTATTAATCCTTAGTCCTTTACTTTCAAGAGCTTCCCTCCACTCTTCAAGTCTACCATTCACTTCCTCCGGACTCTCGCCAACTTAATTGTATGATTATAAATAAAAATTAACTATACAAATTCAAGTAAATACAATGAGACTTTACACTAGATTATTACAGATATTATTTGGTACATGTACTTATGTAGTTGTTATTTCTTTTTTAAATTTATTTATTCGAATTATTCTGAATTTAATAATAATTTCTATAATATGGATTTTGAGCCAGCATAAGTTTACATTTTGCTTTCAAAAAATATTTTAAGTAGTTATGAATGCTAAATTCCCGGTTTTTAAATATATTTTAAATAATAATTTAAAATTATTATGAAACAAAACGAGCAAACAATCTATCTCCTTAAAAATCAAATCAACAATCGTCCTGGTAACTATGAAATAAAAATATTATAAAACGTATAGGAAGTAACATCTTTCTCTCTGGTAACCAAATTAAGAAACTCATAACTATGTATTATTAATTGTGGACGGACACAACGGGGATATAAAGGTGCCTATACTCATGATCAGAAACTATAATAAGAATATAATAAACTATAGTAATGTTACCATTTAAAAAAAAAAAAATGTTTTGGGTATTAAAAACCGAAGAAAATTACAAAAAGTACAAATCTGTTTTGACTTTTTTTTCTTCCACGATTACAGTGTAAAACGCGTTCAGGATTTATTTGTATTGAAGTTATTGTTTAAATTTTTATAAACAATATTAGTATGAATAGTATGATACTTTAAGACACCATGTAGGTTACAACAAAAAAAAAAAATAGGTATATTTTAGGCATTAGTAGGTACATGGGCATTAGTACACGAAAAATAATATGGTTTTATAATCACAAACATGCTGAGGTAAATGATATAATAATATTGTCTTATTTAATATAATAATATATAAATAACGTGTGATGTGTGATTATTTTTTTGAAAAAAAAAAAAAACGAACGAGTTTTTTGAGTTAGCAGTTAATACATGTATAATATATATTATATTATATTATAGTTATACGGAAAATTATAACCAATAGACAAAAAAAAAAACATAATTCTATATGCTAATATTTATTAGAAAAATTCTTTTCAATTAAGGGCCAAAATATATTATACCTACATAAAAAGCCTCAAATCAAATGGACGAATGATAAAAGGAACAGGATTAAAAATACATTTGTTTTTGTTTTGTTTGTTATCATGTATTTGCCTACTTTAATTCCTGACGTTCTTAAATACTATACTCTTTTGGAACAATATAGTATGTTTGGCTGCGATAAAAGTCAGTTTCAGAAAATTGAATATTGCATTTAAAACCTGTTCCAAAAAATATTGACAAATTTAGTGTGCATCATTACGCCATCTACAAAATAGATAAAATTATGACATAATGTTAGTAATTGATTGAATAATTAGTAAGTAAAGTAAAGAAAAATTGAAAAGAAGTAGTAATAAGGTTAGGTTTACATATTAAAATTATTCTTACAAATTATTATCCGAAACGTTTGAGTATATATTTTAATATTATGACAGAGAATATAATTAAAAATATTTTAATTATATTATATTAAATTATATTAAATATAATTTAAAAATTATTGTGTATAATAAACGCCGAAAAATAAGAGAAATCTGGGATGAATATTCAGCAAAAAAAAGATGGTGATGTTATGAATAGAGGAAATTATGGGCTAATTATTTTTATAATTTGTTGTTTTATTCGTAAAATTTCGAATATCCATTACACGTCTTAGATTATTTATAAATAATTAGTCAGTGTTTATAACCATATATATCAACTATATCCATTTGAATATATCTTTGGAATTATAATTAGTGTTATTTATTAGTCCACCATATTAATTCTTTCACTTAGTATTAGAATGAGAAGACGTACTATGTTTTTATTTTTTACCCAAAAAGAAATGTATCTTCAGAATGTTTATTTTAAGCTCATTAATTTATAAACTTTTTAGTATTAATGTAATATTAAAGATTAAACTATATAATTGTTTGTAGTCAATGTATTTGTATTTATTATAAAATAAAAACCTCAAATTCAAATTTATCTTTTTTAAACATGATAAGATTAGTTTTGTACCACTGAGTTTTACAATATTGATTTAAAGTCAAATGATAACTATAGACTGAACAATTTTAGGATATTAAAGGTGTAAGTAAGAGTAGTATTATTGACTGTATACATGTTTAATGTTTATAATAACATTTATATGCATGTAACTTTTTACAAAATTGTTCCAAGTTTTCAGTATTTAATGGTATACAAATATTATTAGGGTTGGGTAAAAGTTAATTTAAGTTAAGTCAGTTAATAATAATAATAATTAAGAGGATGTTATACACCCATTTTACAGTATTAAAATATGTTCACGTTCTATAACTACAACTTCTCTCTTAGTAATCGCAGAATCAAAATGTATACAAAATATGAAAGATGAGAATATTTACTTTGCCGTATCGTAGAGTTTTCTTAGTTAATATTTTTTTATGTTTTTTTAAATTTTAAAATGTTAAAATTTCACGATTTTTAATCATAAATTTTAGACTTTCAAAAAACATATTGAAAAAGTGGTAGAAAACGACATAGTAAACAATATAAACGGGTATCCGGTACAAAATTAGATGTGTTTAGATTTAATATTATTTAGGTACTTACAATATCAAAATGATTGTTAACACATTAAACCTAGTATAAGATTAGTGGAAGAAAAATCCGTAGGTTTCTACAATAAGAAACAATTTTTGTCAACCTCTAAGTTATTAAATAAAATTTTTATATTAAAGCGATAAGAAAAACAATAAAAGTTTCATAAATAATAAAAACAAGTTAGGAAAATTCACACTGCGAGAGCACGGTTTCTAAACATATTTTTTAAACAATAATCTAAAAATATTTTAAAACAAAATGAATAATATCCTTTTTTCCTGGTGGCCAAATTAATAAACTCGTAACTATATAAGTACTAGTAACTACGGACAGACGGACACAGCGGGGATACATGGTGTCCATACTTATGTTTAAAAACCTAATATTGCTAAAAAAAAAAAAAAATTACTTAGTATCTAACTCTATAAAAAGATAATCCGTTAAGTTCTCGTTAAAATTTTGTGAAATGTAACTCGTTTAGAAGTTAAAAATAATTTATAATTTAACTTTTATCTTTTAAACTGGTTACTGCTTAGTATCGCCTATTATTTTCAAAATAAAAATGTGAAAGTTTAAATTTGTGAGCGATTAGAGGAGGGGTGGTTCTGGAGAATAGAAATGCAAATGAGATTCGATCGTACCAATGTGTTACACGTTGGAATAACAAGGAATATGGCCGATGTCCTGAGTAATGCGTTTTCCGTCATCCCAAAAGATGTTTACGGCGTTCCGGTACACTTGTGGCCGGTTGGTGATCACGTCGCCGATCAGAGCGTTCATATTGGCATCGTCGTTAGAGCGACGATGGCAATAGCTGGGTAGTTGATCATAGAACCAGGACATTAACTCGTTTTCGCTCTGTAGGTATTCTGCTGATTCCAGCTGGTCCAACACGTCGTTGACCAGATCAGCCATGTATGCATTAGCCATGGCCCGACCGTAGATGGCCCGGAACGTTGGGCCGGGTTCTGCGCGTTCCGCCCTGGCCAGGGCGCGTAAGCCACAGCGTCGCGCCATGGCCTCCTCTTTCTCCAGCCGTTCCAGTTCAACGTGTTCCGCCAGGCGCTTGTTCTCGTAAACGGCCTGTTCGCGATGCTCTGCAACTATGTCGTCCTCGTACAGTACGCACACGGCCGACTGTTCCAGTGCATTGACCGTCAGCAGTTCCATCAGTGGATACGATTCCACGTCGAACGTGGTCAGGTCGTTGTCGTCCACCTGCGTCCACGCGTCCTGGCCAGTCTTGCACTTGACTACGTCCTGGTCGACCTCCCGTAATAGGCGCAGGTAGCCCGGCGTCAGGTCCGTCTGGTCGGTACTGTGCTGCACTGCTATCGTATGCGAATCCGGTTCCGGTATGGTGTTGGGCGTGCACTGCACCAGCGGGTACGTCCGCCGGCCCTCGTCCCGCTCCGCGAGGTTCCGCTTCCGTAACTGCAATCGCTGCTTGGCCTCGCACAGCTTCCGCTGCAGCGCCGGCGACGTTTTCGACGGCGGTTGCGGTGGTTTGATTGGCATGAAGTTGCTGCCCCTGCGCACCCGCTGGTCGTACATCCCGTTGCCGCCGTTCTGACATTCCCGCGGCAAGGGACGGCTACAGTTTATCTCCCGTTTCCGCGGATGCCGGCTGAATTGCGTTTTGGGCTTTATCGCCGCTGGGTTGATGGCCACCGTCGCACAGTTTACCACAATCATTATAAATTGACGCGGACAAGTATATGGCAAACAACACACGTCTTTCTCTCTGGTACACGTAAATCAATGTTTATTGTCGTTACTATAGTTACTCGTGACGTTACATTGTTATCCGCTGGAATGAGATAACCAACATAACGTAATCTAGACACATGGCTGATAACAGCATTTAGTTTTATCTAAACATAAATAAATACGGTTGCGCTGAATTTTGTCTACATACCTATAATAAAATCAAAACGAATTCTTTTGAAAAAAAGCCAGGGAAGCACTTTGCACGTTGGGTAGGATACAGATGATGGAAGTGAGTCCATTGTCCCTTCGGTCCCCAAACATACGGTGTTTTATTATTGTTTTAGATTTTAAAACCATAATAAACTATTGCATTCGATAAAAACGATTGTGAGCGGATCTTTGGTGTACTTAATATTATTTAATAATATAATATTTATAAAAAAATAAAAATCGGTAGCCATGAAACGTTCATTTTTAATTTTTCCATTTTTCTATATCAAAGGTAGTTTTTCTTTACATTTAATAAAACTATTAAGAAAATTGAAAACTCTTTTAAGTACCAACTAGAATTAATTTTACATTAAAAAATAGCTTTACCCCAAAATTCCTACTTGACTGCTTCTATCCAAAAAAGTGTATACATACAAAAAAACATCAATAAATAAATAACGTACGTATTATTGTAAAACTAATAACTATCTTGCTTCACTCTGAATCTAAAATAAGAATTTTGTATATACATAAAAAGTAGCATTTTGAGGTAAATATGACAAGTAAATTCAGAATTTTTCATCTTGAGGACTGGAGAAGGCAAGAAATAATATTAGTAATAAAAGAAACGTATGTTGGATGTTAAATTAATTTAGTTGTTATAAGTGAAGAAGATGGGGGATCAAGTTAAATAAGAGTTGAGGATTAGGGTTGTCGACTGGACGTAATTGCGAGAAAAGGTAAAATAGAAGAAAAATAATTTTTTTAAATATCGTTTAGTAAAATGGATACACAAATTTCAATTATTTTATAAATCACAATTTTCTTCTTCAAAAATTCTAAACAGAGTTAGTCTTTTAACTTTATAATGGAATTTATTTTTATTTTTCTAGAAACAACTCTTTATGTAAGGGAGTCGAATAGATGATTAGGAGGAAGTGTTTTTTAATAAAATATTCATTATAGTTGGTATACTTTAGAAGTAATTATTGGACTTTCACATAATTTTTTTAAGTGTGAACAATTGTGTGTGGAAAATTTTTATCCTGTAAATACATGGGTCTAACGTTATTCAACATAAAATAACTTTATATAATGAAATTGATTAAGATTCTAAGGAAACCAATATTATAATTCGTGTACCTATAATTTAATCATAGCTATAGCTAATGTTAATTCAGTTATTAAATAATTGTTCACGTTTCAATATTTATGATTGTGGTTTATCTATAAATAATATTATTCTGATATATCATAAAATATTGATTGTTATAGTGGATTTGTCAACATTTTTAAACGATTAGATATCGATATATCAAGTCTATATTAACTATGTATATTAATTCTAACTAAATTATGACGCAGGGTAAAATTAAATAAATAATGCTCACAGAAAAGTTTGAAAATGGCGTAAACGTTTATGAAAGTATTAAGGATTGGTTTAGGGGGCTTTAGTACTTATATCGTCTATCCTTGAGCGAATACTACATAGGGTATGTGAAACGTACGAATTTACGTAAACTGTAACAGTGTCACCTGTATAATAGATAGCGATGACAAAGAAGATGACGGATCTCTTCGACCAAACTGAATTTTAGATAGAAACTTGTATAATATATATCTATTTAAATAATAATAATAATAATAATAAAAAAATAAAAATAAAAACTATACCTAGTCGAAAAAAACCAAATTCATTCACTGCTGTGTTCGAGTCTTGTGTTTTCGTAGCAGAACGAAAAAAAGATTATTTTATTTTAATGGTAGAAAGGCCAAGATCCGTCCCGGGTTGTCGCACATTGTAACCTTGAATCATACCGTGAGCGTTTTTTTTCCACCCGACTCGACACCATATCACAACGATGGAGATGGCGGCTTGGTCGGTCGACCTGTACGGGACTTTCGTCGCAGTAATTTTATATAAAACTCACAAACAAAGAAATATCTCTCTACACAAAATACACTGGCAAGAATACCCTGCTCCGGACGATATTTTAATTTCGGGATCCATATTTTCGGGTTTCCGCACTTTAATATACGCTATGACTAGGGAATGGATTTATATGCACAACAAACCATCAAAACATGCTTTTAAAAATACTATAATATGCTACAAAATATGCATTAAATATGTAAAAATTAAAAAAAAAATTTAATATGCAAAATAAAATTGACGTTATTTTAATGAAAATAAATATAAATCGTGCACATTTCTTATCGAGTTACAAATAGCTTATTCTAATAAATATGTTCATTTAAATGTAAATCCGTGCCCTATTTATGATAAATAGTATTGTTATTTGTTAATATATTACATATAATTAAGACGTATTTCAAAATTGTTCGTAAAACCCAAAGAAATATAAATATATATTTTTTAATATATTATTTTTGAATCTATTTTTCAATAAGCTATAACCGATAACTATCTATTTAACATTTTTAAATTCGTTACTGCACCCAGGCCTTAAGTGATCCTTAAGTAGGTAACCTATATTATAATAATATAATATGCTTGTATAGTATTAATTTAATATCATTAGGTAACAATTAATTGCAGGTATTCGTGATAATCGAAAAATCAAAAATTGTATTCTAGAAATTTCCTAGACTAAAGTAAAATAAAATATTATACCTACATGTATCCACATTTATTGTGTTGCATGATTTTTTGTTAAATTCAGTAATATATTTTGTTTTCTACAAATAACTCAAAGTAGATATAGTAGTTTAAAATTGTAGTTATAGTTAGTATAATTATAGTTTATTGTTTAAAATTCGTTTAGAAACCAGGAATTCAGTACGCCTACCAAAGTGGGCTTTTCTAACTTCTTTTAAATATTAAGTACATACCCAATTATTAATATTTTTTTGTTATATTTGAATTTCCATTAAAATTTGTGACGTATAACGAACTCGTACAAATTTTTCACACTTAACTTAATTGGATAATTATAAAAACTAATTGTTAAAAGTGAAAACTTAAGTTAATACAATGAAAATTTAAAACTAGCTTATTATAAATATTATCTGATACATGTACTTGTATAGCTGTTATTACTTTTTTTTCAATTTACTTATTTGAAGTTTTTTAGTTTTTTTAATTTATTATAATTGTGTATAACATGGATTTAGGGCCGGCGTCAGTAATATATTAAAAATATTACTAAATAGCATTTCGCTTTTAAAAGTTAATTAAATATGTTAGGAAAGCTTTCTCTGCAACAGAATGCTAAATTCCGGATTTCTAAACGTATTTTTCTTCGAAAAACATCTTTGAACTGACACAATGAAGGTAAAAGGTATAAACTAAATATAATCTAAACTTGTATTTATGGAAACCTAAAATTACACTAAAAATACAATAAAATGTAGTAATTTTAATATATTTAAAAAATATTTTTTGGATATTAAAAACTGTAGAAGAGTGCATGGAATACAAATCTGTTTTAACTTTTTTTTTACAATTATACGGTGAAAATACATAGGGTCCATTTACATTGAAGTTATTGTCGAAATTTTTTTTTAAATATTAAAATGAATTTAGTCCATAAGCTAGACACAAAAAAAAAGTATTTTTGATTTCCGAGAAACTTTGTTAAACTTTGTTAGTTTTAAAAACCAAAATAGGAATTAAACTCTAAATAAAATATAATAAATGTATATTTGACAGTTATAGTAATATATTTATATTAAATCAAGCTATTCTAAATTAAACTTATATTTTATAATATAGATAAGGTCACAATAAATTGCATTTTTTTTTACGATTAATCTTTTGATGTAATGTTAAACTTACTGAATAACATCATTAATATTAATAGTTATGTATACTGTATAGTACACTGAAGCTGCGCTCAAAATCGTTTTTTTCGAATGCAATGTAGTATCCACTAAGAGTATCTTATCCGAAGTGCTCCAGCCCTATTAACACCTGACGAGCGAAGTGCACTTTCTTAATTCTAATATTTTGCTTGGAAAATAAATGAATAAATATTATTTCCACCGAGTTTAGTTAATAGTTTTTTCCATTCTAACTTAAAATGTAATAAGTATCTATACATAGTATAATAATTGTTTGTTGTCTATTAACTTTCAACTGAAGGATTTCGAGTTAATTTGAGTTAACTTGCCCATCTTTGTCTAAAATAAAAACCAGTTATGTAATGGTTTTCATTTTTCATTATGTATATATTTTTAAAGTTAAAAAATTGAGAACTAAAATATTTTCCTTTGTAGTAAAAACTTTGATCCTAAGTTGAATGATTTTTTAATGATTTATTGAAAAATTAACCAAGTACTTACCAATCATATATATAATAATAATTAGGGATTTGGAGATACATCAGACCGGCCAAAGTTATTATTTATCTGCAATAATAAAAAATTGTTGAAATTAAACTTACGTGAACATTGATCGACAATGAATTAATTCTTGATCAACTGTTGCTAAAATGAGAAGTCTTTTAAAATTGAGACAACTGACAATTAGGTGTAGTATTGCGAATTCGATAGGATTAAACTCTAACAATGGACACCCTGTATAACTTTTATTGCAGTACGTTCGTCGGTCTCACGTAAATCGTTTCCACCTGCAAGGTGGATTATACGATTTCGTGATGTGTCCGGGCGGTTATTCTCGTGCCGTCGCGCGCGGCCCGGCACGCAGGAAATGGATGGATGCCGTCGATGACAACGTGGGTTATAAGTGCATGGGTATTCGAGTAGAAATGAAAACGAAAACGATGAAAAACGACAAAAAATATGAAAAAAAGAAAACAATTATTTTTTGTTACTTCTCGAGTTCCGTTGCGGTGCGGTAGCGTAGCGAACTCAAAAATTGTCAGCGGTAAAATGTTTTTTGATCCACTCACTTGTGACGCGTTTAAGGGTTTTTCGTCTGCAGTACAGGGTAGTCTTGACAAAATAATTCTTGAAAAATAACCCAAAAATAACCAACAAGTTTACAATAATGGTCAAATTGATGGGAAAAATGATCTTATTTATTTATTCATTTGAAAGTATTTTGTTAAAAGTTAAAACCTAGTTAATAAAAAATTTCAACTTATTAAGCTAACCGTACAAATATAGGACGGTGGAATAGTTGCTCAATCGTCCCTTTGGTCCTCAGTTAATTTAATGTTATTATTTTTAATTTTAAAACAAAGACAAATCATTGCATTCGAAGTTTGGTACCTATATACTATTTTTCCTAGTGCCTAAGTTTTAGTAGTTTTTCTTTTATGAATAAGAAAACTACGGTGAAAATTTAAAAACGACTTTTTTAAAGTATCAACTTCAACGAATTCGCTATCAAGCGAGTCCTTTCCTCTATAAACGTTTACTCGACTCTTTCTGCACTTCTATTTATAATATGAATATTTGTCCAAACTAAAATATTATACAGTACAATGGTTGAACGAACCATTGGGAATCCTTTTTCTAGTGTGCACATGTATGTATCGCATTCAGTGCCGAATAAATCGATTACGCAGGTGGTAATGTGCATCCGGGTACCATCATTTTAAAATTGACTTAAGGCACTACTTTAATCTATGGTTAGAACGAATATTAATTAACTCGAATTACGATCTCAACATAAAAATTACTTAATATTTTCATTCTTAAAACTAATGGTTTTCTGTGCAATAAAGTATACTTACCGTGTTTTATAATTATTCAGTTATTGTACAATATATTTGATTTGAGGTTCTGTCAGTTAAGAACATTTGGAATAAAATATAATTGTATTCATGGAGTAAATAAGTCAAATATAATATTTATCTGTAACATATTAATATTATAATATTAATATAACAATGTACTTCAACTATTAATATTATATAATGTATATAGTATATTAGTATAATATACAATATACATATATACAAATTAAACTGTAATAAAAATTACATTATGCTACTTTGAAATCTTTGGAATTACAATATTTGATACTACACTCAGTCTTAGTAATAATTGGTATTGTAAAAAATGCATTTTAAATACTACAATAATAGTATTTAAATTCAAATATAATGCCTTAGTTACCATTTATTTTTTAAAATTATTTTTTATCTGAAGGATTTTGAATTGATTTAACTTACCTAATTTGTGTTAATATTTTCATTGACTGCAAATCGTGTATCTATACTAAAGTATAAAAAGTTTATTTTAAAAAATATTGGATTTCGAACCCTATTTCGTTATTTATACCTTGCTCGGGTGGTAACATGCCGCGATATCACCTCCCAAAAATATTGTACATTTCCTGTGTAAAATCGATGTAATTATTGATATTAAAAAGATTTTAGCTGATGATACCATTATCGAAGTGGGTGTTGGTATCTCCAAAAGGAAAAACTAATCAGTAGATTATAAATAGTATTATGAAGTTTAGGTATAATATAATAATTATAGTCCCAAGAAGATGATAACCACCTTTGACCTTATAATATATAGGTTAGGTATTCCTTCGATATATTATCAGATATAAGCAATAGTCGTTGTAATTATTGTTATAATTAAATTGAATAATACATTTTTGTAACCATCAGGCGGTTATAGATATATTATATATTATTAAAGTTCGTCATGGGAGATTTCTCATGAACGCATCTTGTACCAGAATAATTTCCTGACGTATATTATGTTATTACTAGGTATATTAAGAAAAAAATTCTTAACTAATTAATATTTTCGTGTTATGATGTTAACGTTCAAATATTATGTTTCTGTATAAATTACCTATTATTATTATTTTTTTTTTTTTTGGTGAAATGATGGAAATTTAACGGAATCGTATATACATTAACATAAATGTTCGGTAACATTTAGGTATATTTCATTTTTGGATAAATTTTGGGTTTAAAGTATTTTCTTAAATTTAAATTGAATTATTGTGCAATAAAGCGTTATGGCTCAAGTTAAAGGAAATAATAGGTAAAAACGGTTAAATTAACGAAAAAGCCATTGTTTTCAAATGAAAGATAAATTTTTGTAAGTATATGGAATTTTGTCTCTTAATCTTAATGGATATAAGTATAAATATTTATATTTTATATTTTAAATGCTTGTTACATTATTTTAGATGTAAGCATAAATTAGATTAAAAATTAAATTTAAGTTTAAATAAAAAGTTTATAATTTTATAAATGTTTTACTCGGTAGTTAATTATTTTTGTCATTAAATAACTAAATAACTAACTAACTTAACTAATTTAAATTTTAATTGTATTAATTTAAATTTTACAAATATTTTCATAATCATTCATTTTCATAGATGGATAAAATAATGGAAATATTTTAATTTTAAATATTTAATATTTACTGTTTTTAAAGTGATTTATGAGTATATTGAAGGAAATCTATTATGAATGATCTTTTAGATTCTGAAAAATGTATTGGTTTTACAATAATGTGTTATTTTTTTATGTTTGTACCCAAAAAATATATTAGGAGTGTTCCGTTTGTTACATGCTCACCCTGTTTCTGGTAGTAAATCGTATCTAGTTGATACTTAGAGAAGTAATATTTTGATTTTTTTAAAAAAAATTTCATATAATGTGTAAGAAAAAACAATAAAAAAATTAAGAAATAATGGTAAAAGCAGGATATAATTCTGTAAATAATGGTCCTGCTTTTGAAATGTTCACACAAAGTATATTTAAATGTGTTATATATATCGAGGATATATGATAATGTCGAGGAATAAATGCGTCAAATATGAAATTTTCACCAGAAATGCTTATATTTTAGATATAAAAATATACAAAATCAACGTATACAAATTTTTAATATTTTATTTCCAGTTTCGAAATATTTATAGCAATTTTGAATATTGAAATATTTTCATCGTAAAGGAATTTTAGACTTGAATGTTTTATTTAATATTAAAAATACGTCATTCTAGATATTTAAAAAAAAATCTCAAAATTTGGTAAGTATAGGTATACTATACTATATGTATATGTATATATATGTACACACAAATTTTTTCAATAACCATTTAAATTTTTCAACGTTATTTCAGTATGAAAATGTTTTCGAATATCGAGAAAAAAATGGGTCTATAGATTTGAAATTTTCACCAAAAAATATACAAATACAAAGAAATGTTTTGAATTTTTTTTCTCAATTTTGGGCTATTTATAAGTTTATAACAATTTTAAATGTTGAAGTTTTTTCGTGATAAAAGCATTAATTTTAGTTATTACCCATATTAATATTCAAATTATATACACAGAAGCTTCGCTCAGAATCATTTTATCGATAAAAAAGATTTATTATTGCTTTCAAATTAAATACATCCGCCACCATTATTCTGCCCAAGTGCAGAAGTGCAAAGTGCAAAGTGCTTCCATTCCCTATTGACCGCTTTTTTTGTGCTTATTTATTTGTTGGTTTTCAATATTTTTGGGAAGAAATTAATAGGGCCACTAAAATCATAATGACGACCTTGATAATTGCCTAATATGAAATATTTTAATTCGATTAGGCACTAAAAATTAGGGTATACAGCTGCATATCCTGCATACCCTCTGCGTCCACCCTTCAAGGTCGTTGCTTGAAGAAAAAATATCGATAGGTCTACAGATCACCAAGTATGTTCATAGATTTCTTTTTTTATTTTAGACTAAATTTTCGATGAGTTTATATAGACTATATATAGTATTAACACATTTACACGAAAATAATCAAATACCGATATGATATGAGTAATCAGTGATAGTGATGATGGTTCTTAGTGGAAAATTAGGTTATTTTCTAATAGTTAATGCATAAATATGTTAATATGCTTGGGTGATAAAAATTATTATATATATTATATATTATATTATATCTCTATAAATTTAAACCACTCAAAAAATAAATAAAAATAGGTAATCATGAATAACGAATTAATTCATCACGAATGAAAATTTAATCATAACTAATGAATAAATTAATCATGAATAACAAAATATAAACATATGTTACGATTAAATTAATCATCAATTAATAAATTAACTAAATAAAAGTGTGTTTGAATAATACAGAACTGTGGCCGTGGGCATAAATGTTTGTGTTTGGGAGACTAATATACTACACTACCTACTATTATGACGAGGGGCAAATTTTTGTCATACAAATGATTATACAATTTTTTTATATCACTGAGGCATATAAACGCGTCAACTCTTACATAATTACCAAATTTTCTTCTAAGAGCCTTTATCGGTGCCTTCCGTCGATTACTCGAATTGCCTCCTGTCTTAAAAATATTGAATTACCTCTCATGTTGGATAATTCAACATTTTATATTCGAATTGCCTCGATTAAAAGTTAGAATAGAAATCGATAATCTATAATCGATATTTTATATTTTAGTAGCAGAAATTATTACATTATAATAATTATATATTATATTATGTCAATTTCTAATGTTTAAAAAACTTCAGTTTCCCTCGATAAAATTGACTTTTGGTGACATTATGGTGGTTAAATCATCGATTTTGTAAATTATTAAACTGTATTTATTGTATTAAAATATTTATAAAATATATTGATGTTAATAAAATAATGGATATATCGTCAATCGGTGGGTATGATATTGGAGGAAATTCGAGTACACCTTTTTGACACACTTAAATTTCCTCCCAATCATCTGGGATGCAATTCGAGTAAAAAAAGTGTACTACCTGTATTTGGGAAGCAATGTAAGTGCACCCGCTATTATACAGTCTGTTTTGAAAAAGGATGTCAACATGCTGATTTTTAAGGAGTAATATTATAGGCAACTTTATAAGTATTTAAAAATAATTTAATTTAATGATTTAAAATGTTTAAATATGTTTTAAAATTGATTATATGTCATATAAAAAAATTGCATTTGGTCTATATATGATATAGCTCTTTTAATACTTCACTTACAACTTACAAGTTACAATAAATGGTTTGTAACCGGAATTAGTTTTAAATATAGATTTTCGAAGAATATTAATAGCCTAATATTCAAGTTATAAACAATACTTTTTTTTATTTAATATAATATAATAAATAATAATTAATTATATCTGATAAAAACTGTTTTTAAAAAATATTTGCAAAATTAAAAATCCAGATTTGTTACGTTCAGATGTGTAACGTTCAGACTTTTACAGTCCAAGTTTTTACTTGCACCTCCCCCCCACTATCGCTGATAACTATGCATTATGCACTATTATTATAAATAATACATACAATTAAAATAAATATGTGTTGATTCTTAATGTATTCAAAAAAACAAGTTATCATAATATGTAATATATTTTTTGGGAAATTTTAAAGCATTTAAAAATTAATTTTTAAAGAAAAGTGGGTAGGCCCGGGCTTACTAGGCTTCCTCACTAACTACGTCCTTGCCGCCTACGTTCATGTTAATAGGACGCTATACACTCAATTTTTAGAGGTTTTCGTATAAGCAGCTTTTATGAAATTTTAATAAAAATAAAAATTCAACAATTTGAATATATTTATATATATTTTAAAAGTACCTAATTAAAAAATAGTCTTATGTTAATACGATTTTTATTGTTGTTTAAGTGCGATATTTATTAAAAAAAGCATGTTTACGAATTTAAAATTTTTAACAACTTGAGATTTGAGAATATTGTAGAAAGATGAAATAAAAATAAATTAAATTATAAAAAATTGTCCAGCGTCCTATGTAGCCGATTTTTGATATGTGTATGTTTACACGTTTTATGATTTGTTAAAAAAATCAATTTTTTTGGTTTATTTTAATAACTATAAATCTTTAAAAAATGTATATATCAAAAAAAAGCTACGTAGACAATAGTATTAGCTATAATTTGTTTTTTGTTTCATGTTTTCATGCTTCTAACATGTTTGTAAGTTAATAAAAATTAAAATTCTATTGCAAGTTTTTTATTAATAATTTATACGTACGAAGCCTTTTTTAACACATTGGGAACGAAAAGTTTTGATGAGTTCGTTATACATAATATTTCAATCGTAATACATATATAATAATTAATTATTACCTACTTAACATTTAAATAAGTATTATACGGTCAAATATATTACACTCTATATTTTTTGAAACTGGAACTTTAAACTTAATCACTTTAAATATTTTTTGTGTACCTCCTATAAAAATTTGATCAAAAGTTTTTTATTTAACTTATTCAATTTGATTTTCTTATTATCCTGCCCGTATTTTATATATAAAAAGGAACTCGTTAAAGGGATTGGAAGTGGTGATTTTTTGTTTCTCTCTATCACACAAGTAACGTATTAATGTAGACTTCTATTAACTAGTTCATAACTAATGTACATCTTTGCTTTTTAGTAATTTTGGAATTCATTGCATCCTAGATTTTTTCAGTACCAACATATCTATTTAATATACCTATATTATATTATATAAATATAGTTAAATACTGCATAACGCATTGAAATGTGACCTATATAATGATAAAGTTGTTATAATAATTATGTGTAAGTACTTAATAATATTTTAGAGATATAATACACCGGTATAAATTGGAAACTACCTATAGAGGATAATATATTTTTAAAAAAACGTAAAAATTCATTATTTTTTGGTTGGTTAAAAAAAAATATAGAAAAATTGTACGATTATTAGCACATGCAAAATATTATACATATATAATCTTTCGGCAGTAACGTATAACAATAATAATATTATTATTATGTTGTTAAAATATATTGTACCTAGTTTTTTTTTCTTCCACGTTTCGGAAGTATGGCGACTTGTATACTGTATACATCTACTCCGTTTTCGTGTAATTTTATAAATTGTTGTATAGAAAATAATAAAAACGATTTACCGACAAAGAAAAAGAAAAATGTACATGTTACGCTAGTTAGTGATGAAGAAGAAGAAAAAATAATACAACATGAACTAAATAAAATATGATCAAGGCCGTATTTATGGGAGGTTTTTGAACCTTTAGACATTATTTTCCACACCATATAATATGTACCATTTTTATTATATTAGCTAATATTTTTCGTCGAATATTTTCGATATAAACAGCAGCACAACCCACCACAGTTGTTTGTCGTAGGTACATATTTAAGTATGTTTTTGCAAAT
This sequence comes from Pemphigus obesinymphae, assembly GCA_025469235.1. Classification (NCBI taxonomy): domain Eukaryota; kingdom Metazoa; phylum Arthropoda; class Insecta; order Hemiptera; family Aphididae; genus Pemphigus; species Pemphigus obesinymphae. Next base: position 62,353 of record JAIPRL010000744.1, on the reverse strand, counting down.
ACAACAAATAATTAAAAAATAAAGTGCCTCGGAGAGTACAATATAATATATTATTATTATATGATATATCATAAAACAATAACGACGAGCGTAATAATAATTTACACAAGCATCAGACCGTGGTAACCGTGTTTCGAAGTTATTTGGATTAACATAATTTGTTCATTATTTAAAAATAAATAATAATAATAATAACACTTTTCATACGATCCTCAGCAGTCGAATAATAATAATTGTTTACATCATCCATCCTATATATTGTTATAATTTTTAGGATATTTAGAGAAAATTATGCTCTTTAAATTAAAACCTATGCTCATAATTATATATTATAATATAAGTATTAATAACAATTGTTTGTATAAATGCATATTATCATGTAATATATAACAGGTTATTGAAAAAAAATTGATGGCTTCATTTAAAGCAACTATCCAGCTATATAATATTGTTCAATATTATAGGACATATGCACTTATAATAATACCGTATAATATATTCAAAATATATGTAGCTAAAAAAAAATCGTATACCTATTATTTATTATTTAATCCGAACCAAATACTATAATGTTATAGTAATGAATTTCCGAATTTAAAAAATAATACTTTTATAGAAATGTTTAGATAGTATTGTTAATGAAATTACAGTTCATAATCATCTAATCATAAAATATGTAAACGGAATATGTTGGGAATTGTTATGACAGCCTTTTAGAAATTCGAAAATGCTGACACAACACTTTGTCATTTAGTTATCATGGAAGCATTTCAAAAGACTAAAATTAGATATAAAAATAATAACGGTTTGTTACTAATTAAGAAAAACATTGAACTATCATCAAGTTTTGCGCTATCAGCTACTGATGTTTTAAAATCATTTAATTAAGGGTAGATAAAACAAAATATATTCTTATAATTTATACTAGCAATATTGTATGCAACTTGTACTATATGCATTATTAAAACTAAAAATGATTTATTTTCTTGGTGGTTACATTATTGATTTGCTTATTTGGGAAAAATTATTAGTATAATATATTTTTTAATATTTTTTTATTAGGCATTATTTATTATTCAATAGGATCATATTATATTTTCTTTCAAAATATTTTATAAATAAGACTGTATGCAAATAATTTATAATTTTGAATTTATTGTTCTATGGTTTTATTGCTGAAAATTTTTTTCAAATTGTATATCCATAAATTAATTACATGAGTTATGTAGTTTAATATAACATCATAGCAAACAAATAATTTACACCAATCCAGTAGCCTTCGAAAACAAACTCTGTTATGAAACTGGTTGTTATCGTTTGTACAGCTTTATAGTAGATTTAATACCTGAAATATCCAGTTCCCTGGGCCACCCTATGCAAAAATCATTGATGTCGGAGCATGCACTTTAGAAAAATTCTCAGGGGAGCGTAAGTTTCGACTTTTGAGTATTATCAAATATTGATACACCCCATATACCACTCCTCCCTATCACTGGTTTTGTGGTTATATTTATATTAGAACTCGATATTCAGTAATTTTATTACATGCATGTTTATCGTGGTTTGCATTTATAATATATGTATATAACCAAAATTTAGATGGTTCAATGAAAGTATTAACCTCACCCCCTCTCCCAAATATTTTTTTAATATTATTTCATAATTTTTTTTACATATTCCATCATAATACTCTATATCTACAAATATAGGTATTTGATTGCGTAATTTGCAATTGGTTTTTAAAAACGTAATATGATTTTACATACACATTTATATTTGAATATGTTTTGTGTAATTTTTAAATATATAAGTAGCATCAAATAAAATCTCAAAAATTTGTTCCACGAGCAATGATTCACTCACTTATGGCATATTAATTATTTTTTGCGAAGGCCTGATTTATATTTATTTATACCAAGAATAATTTTATTCTAATGTAATTTTGTAATTGTTCAAGTATAATCAACAATATTTTTTTAACTACGTGTCTACGTAGAAATATCCAATTATTATAAATAAGAGTAGGTGCAAGGTCTGCTATTTATTAAAACCAATTGAAACATTTGAATTATTTGAAATAAATAATAATTGAAGTAAATACGAAAGTAGTAAATTGTATTTCTGATTTATAATTTTTTAGACATTTCCCTCTACAAAGAAAATTAAAAAATTAAAAAATATTAAAAATGCACCACTGCATTAGTAAGTAGATAGGATTATGTAGGGCTGTCTGGAAAAGAAACATTTTTGCCAAAAGTTTAGGATAAATTCCGCAAACTGTCAAGATCCTTTTTTAAATTATTTTAACCTATTCAACGTTTTAACTTAATCTTTTTTTCCTCAGTTCTCTAAGGAACATATTAATAGTGTAGTTTAGTCTAGTGCAAAATCAATATATTTATATATATATTTTTTTACCGAATAAAATTGATTTTCTAAGGACTCCTAAAAATCTTGGCGAAAATCTCAAGACGTCTCTAACTACAATTAGTAAAGTAAGTACATTAGTTAACGTAAAATAAATACCTACAATTTTTTTTACACTGTAGCATAACATAATACTTGTACATACGAGTACATAGGTACAAGATGTATCGCTCTAACGTTATTCCAAATATATAACTTCGTGTAGGAAAATTAAGATTTTTTATTCCGACTTTTATCCACCTATGCACAATGTTTCGAATACATAAAAATGTATACTTAAATGTATAATTTTTAAAAATTGTCATTAACTTTGTAAAAAAAATTTCCTAAGATGAAACACAACAAAAATCCATATATTTGGAATTTTTTGGGTTTGCTTCACGTGTTTCTCGAATTCTGCCTTGCAATTTTTTTTGTAGTTATTTGATACCTACTTATACACCACACACCTAACAATAATAATGAAATAATAAAAATAAATATCTATTTTAAAAGTTTGGGTTGTTAGGCAATAAGTAGTTTTATTTTCTGTTGATTTGAAAAACTGAAATAGGTATTACTAGTAATTATATATGATTATATGTGGTCACCATTATAGGTACATGTTTAAGCATTATCTGAAGCAATAACAATTTATATAGCTAATATATTTATATTGGATTGTACTATAAGTTTATATATTTTTTTACCTTCAAGATATCTCAAAGCTGAGATTTTGAATCACCCACTGAAGAATCCGGAAGTATGATATTTGTTTAAAAATCACTCGTATTAATATCAAAAACGATAAAGAAATTAATGAAAAACTGCAAGATTTACATTCAAATGTGTATTGATCATGAAGTACATAGATAGCAGTCATTAATTAGTTAAAAAGTTTTAAACTTTTTAACCCAACTAATTATTAATTAATCATTTTTGCTAGTAACTAATTAACAATGTATATTGTATATACTTTTTTGGGTAGAAGGAATCAAGTAATAGTTTTCTGGTAAAGAAAACTTACTGGAATCAAATTCGTTCTTGTTGATAGTTTAAAGAGGTCCGTTTTTCGACTTACCAGTAGTTTTATCTATCGTGAAGCAAAACTAAAGTAAACTACCGAAGATTGTTATTAATTAAAAAATTATATCAGAAACTTAAAATAAACACCAAATGTTTACTATACTGATGTGATGAAATTTTTTATAATATTTTAAAATTTGATTCGTTTTTTTATGTATGTATACATTTTCGGGTAACAAGTGTAGTTTGTACCTATTTTAAAAAAGTCAATTTTCAGTTTTCTCGGTAGTTTTAAGCTTGAACGAATTATATCGAAAATAACGGTAAATTATTAGAAATCGGAAAATAATATCGTACCTCTGAGAATCGTTTCATGGAAAGAAATGATTTATCAGATTAATACATCCAGTAGCAATGGGTCGCCACCATCCTAGTCGACTAGTTCAAACTGTACAGATAGGATTTTAGAATCGTTTAATCATGTTACGCAGAGGTCGAACGATATTCTTGGATTAATAAATGTAAATTTTAGGCGGCAACATATTTATCTCGTAAAAACAAATTTTCAAGATAACTTGTACCCATGTAAATTGTTATCGACCAACCCGACTAGGGAGGTACGTATATTTGCCACACTCTGTACATCTAACATATATTGTATATAATACACTCTGTATGTATATATAGGGATGCCAACGCATTATGTCGCTTACATAATGACTTATTTTTTATTCTTTTACTATTTTTATTTTCCCGTATACAACGTCACGTTTGTTCCTTTATATAAATATATATATGTATATATGTATATATATATATGCTTACCTATATATAATATGCACCGGTAGGTATACACATATAATAATAATAATATGACGTGTGTGTGTAGGTATAGGTACATAATATATAATATACGTTGGAATAACGAGAGAAAAAAAGGTAGTTACGGGTGGTTAGTGTTGACAGGTGTGCAGTGCGTATGTAGATACAGGGTTTCCCAAAATGCCTTTTTACTATGTGTCGAGCAAGTCACACACACACATACACACACACACACACACACACACACACACGACACATGCGTACGTGGTAGTACAAACTATATACACACACACACGCACAAACGCGTACAACTTGCACACGAAAATACACACAAGACACGTACAAAAATACACACTTACCTACCTACACACATACACACCTGCCTTCTGGAGGTTTCATTGTTTATTATAGACGCCATTGGCCGCCCGAGACCCGTCTGTCGGTGTAATTTTTGTTTTTATTTTTTACTTCGCAAAGTATACGTAATATTATTATCGTCAATATTTTCGTGCATATACTCTCTCGGGCTGTAGTCCGTTTTTTAAACCCAACCTGCACATATTGTATAGGTAGATGGTAGTCATCCCGTCTTTAATTCGTTACGTACCTAACACTGTTTTTTTTTTCGGCTAAATTTTTCGCGATATAATAATATGTACTACACACGCGTAAAACATTCGATCATACGATAATTATGTGATTGTGTTGTACAGTATATAACATATTATGTGTGCGACACGTTTCCGGTGCGCTCGAAAAAAATAACATCATTACCTACTACGCTCAAAGTTGACGTAGGTATATCTCGATATACCTATCTAATACTTGTTTCGGTTTAATGTATGTACGCGCCCAACGCTGCATCGGAAAATGTTCAAACCGTGCAATATATTGTAATGTCGATGTGCTTTTATTAAAATTCAAATATCCGGTCGAATGCGTTTTGGTATGTGTTTTTTTTACAATATTATATATTTTATTTTACTTGATCATCGTCAAAGGTGGACATTAATAATTATACGTAGGTAGTATTAAAAAGTCGAGCTACATTAAAAATGCAATCGTTTTCTTTTAATATTGTTTTACTCGATTAGTTAAGTTTCTTTCGCTGTACAAGTCAACTGTTCACTGATCATTTTTTTATGTTCATAATCACGTCATTGGTGAGCTCGTTATACCTATACATATTTTAATCGAAAGTGTAGTCAAAGAATTCATTATCAATAAATTGATAGATGTGTACTTAATATTTCAAAAAATAAAGTAGGTACCTAGACTGAAATAATTATGTATTAACTTTTAACAGAGGGGTTTTCGATTAATTTAACTTAACATAGGTATTTGAAATAGTTAAAATACCTAAAAGAGTAGGCCTCCGTATTCAGTTCAGTTTACATTAAAATTAAGTTAATTCTAAATGAATTCATAACTGTGTTAACGAGTTAACTAACAATTAACCTTAAATAATTATATATATATATATATAAACATTTATCGGTGGATATATATTATATATTATAAATATACCTATGTATATTGTATATATTTATATACAATATAAATTAATTTAAATTTGATCTACAACAGAAAATTGAAATTTTCCTTATTATGTAGGTATAAAAGTAAAAATTCGTGTAAAAAATTTAAGCAAGTATTGGAAAATAATTATGCATAATAAAATTTCATACTAGTTATTGGAACTGGAGTCTAAACTTTTAATTATTTAGGCATTTATGTTATTCTTTAGGAACCACTTAATATTATAAATTATAATTTAACCGCCCAGATTATATCTATATAGGTATAAGTAGTGAAATTTAGATCTTATTTAAAATCCTATTGTAACCAGAATACTGATTTCGTTTTATTTATATGAGTAGAACCAGAACCAGAAATATTAAAGTATTATTTTTATAAAACTAAAATTGAAAATATTATCAAGTTTTATTGTTCTTTAGGATATTAATTAAGTAAGATTAATATTTGTATACCTACATAAACTTAATATTTTATCAAACACCGACTTTAAAGAGTTCGAAATTGACTTATTCAGCCTTGAACTTATTATTAAATATCATAATATTTTAACAAATTTTAAATATTAATTATATAAGTTCAAAGAAACCATAATAAATCAACAATTAGTAGGTATCAAAGTTCATAGATTAAGAATATCAGATTTATGTTTTTAAATTTTTTTTATTTGTATTTAGCTTTAAATAAATCATTTTGTCTTTTATTCCATTAGAAAATGATTGAAACCAATGAATAAATTTTTATTAAGTATCTACGTATAGAAATAGTAATTCAAAATGAATAAATTTGTAAAGAAAATGTTGGGACATTTTTTATTGTTATTTCTCCCTACTTTTAGTCATAAATGTATTTTTTATGGAAATCTGTTTATTTTATTTTTTCAAAATCCATCAATATATCCTATCTCTAGGTATTAATAATGCTTAGTAGTTACATAGCTATATTAATGTACCTAGGTAGGTACCTACCTATTCAATTTATTCAAAATTCAAAATTCAAAATTCAAAGATTCTTAACTTGTAGACTAATGTATTTTTTCACTGGCTTTGATGGAAAGGATTTTATCGCGATATATTAAATCGTTATTAAAATCGATTATAAGATTTAATAGTATATTATGTAAAAATATCATGGTTTTTATTTTAAAATAGACGGTTGGAAAATTATAATAAAACTACAGAAAAAAAAAAAAAAAAAATAGAATATCGGATTAAGAATCCTTTGATTCTAAACCAAGGATTTGTCATAATATTTCTAACTAATTCATAAGTAATATTATTATAATCATATAAAAGTATTTATATATATTACCCGTCATAGTTAGGTACATAATATAATATATAAGTATTCACAATAGTACAATAGACCTTATATTATATAGTAGTAAAAAACAATTATGTAATAATTATAATAAGTCGAAGAACACGCTGATTGTCCTATATGATAAATGATAATACTGGTAAATTACGACGATAAAAAAAAACTGTATCTACTTAGTAATTATACGCAAAAGTGAGTTCTCGAACCCAAATAAAATTAATGTAAGTTAGTGAGCGTGCAACTGATGAGTATCAGAATTTCTAAAAAGTATTATATTATATTAAACATTGAAAATAAAAAGTACATTAGCCAACATATCTATAATATCAATAATTTCATAATAATTATGATATTTGCAAAAAAATAAGTTAAATAATATATAATAAATGGTCATTAAAAATAATATATTTGTTTATATTTATGCAATGCGTCAAAAAACAAATAAAAATTAAGTTAATTTTAAAACCGGTATTCGAAAACCAGTTAAAACCAATTAGGTACAATCTTGGTTTTTAATTACATATAGTAGATATATCAATATAACCGATATTATAAATCGATAAGCTACCCCAGATAGCAATTACGTCTTTCAGATATGTAATTGTTACTATATTGTATAAAATTATTAAATTTCTGCAATAATTGACGTAATTAAAAATATATTCTAGGGGGATAGACAATTTTTTATTTATGTAGTCATTGAGAATGCCTCCCACCCTTTACCAAATATACTTCTAAATTTATTTTTTAATATATGTATAAATGTAATAAAAATATATATATGTGAAACACTGTGGCAGGAAAATCATCGCACAGCTGACTCACATCTTCAATGAATGTATCCGTCTAAAGTACTCCCAAAAGCATGGAAAACGGAAAATATGTTTATGATTTCAAAAACAGAAAAAGATATCAACAACCCATCAACCACAGGACAATTTCATTGCTAAACACTATGTCTAAAGTTTTCGAGTCCTTTTTTTCTAGATGACCTTAAGTTATCGACCACTCCTCGGCCAGTGTAATTGAAATTTAGAGCTCTACAACTCAAGACTACAACTCAACTAGTCAATGTCGTCGACAATATCGTCAATAACTTAAATAGGAGAAAGTAAACGGAAGAAGATCTACTAGACATTGAAAAGAACTTCGATAAAGTCTGGCACGACGACATCATATTTATGTTGATCCAAGTAGGAGTACCTCCCAATCTTACCAACACTATTAAAGGATTTCTAGATGACAGATCCTTTCACATTAAAATTAGAAACGAAAATTCCAAGAAGTTCCAAGAAAATCAGCTGGCGCCGGAGTCTCACAAAACTCCAGCCTTTCACCACAACTCTTCTCGATCTTCATCAATGATATACCTTACCACCCGAAAACCATGACTATCCTTTTCGTCGACGACCCTCTGATCTACGCAACAAGCCCGTCAAAAGACTTCAAGAACATATCAATCTACTACGACTCGGGTTCAAAGAATGGAGAATCACAATCAACGGACAAAAAATTCAAACAATTATGTTCTCAAACAAGTATAGATATACCAGAAATTCACATGCAGGAAAAGTAAATAAAATGGTTCTACTCAGGGACTTAGGAATCCACATTGACAGATAGATGAAATTCATGCAGCCAACAAAACCAAGGCAGCCAAATTCATGCTACACTCGGATATCAATGCCAAAAACATTGATCAACACAAAGCTCCAAATCTACAAAATTTACATCAGACCAATCCTGATATACGTAGCTACAGCATGGGCAGCCAACATATCAGACACCGAATGGATAACTCTGGAAAGAATCCAATTTACAATCCTCAGGAGCCGAACCATTTGTGAGCCTGACCGTCTGAAACTCAACAATCATACTTACAATCAAAGAAAACATCCAACGAGATGCTAGATCACGTCCACTAATCATTTCATAAGTTCTACTAAAATCGCGATAATTGCCAAATATACAAACTTAAAATTCGAACAATTTACACATTAACAAAACTTAACACTAACATTTTAGTAGAATTTTTACAAATATAGAGGTAATAACAAAATAAAAAATGTAATTGTAGGTACACAAATAATATTACACCAAATCTTCGCCCAGAATCGTTTTTATTGAATGCAATGATTTATCTTTGTTTTAAAATTTAAAATAACATTATACATTATATATAAATATACACTATCCTGTTTCAAGAACCGAAGTGATGGTGGACCGACTTCCTCCATTCATAACGTATTCGACGGCGAAGTGCTTCTCTGACTTTTTTAAATTTAATATTCTAATTATAAAAACGAATTAATTGTTTCTTTCAATAAAACGATTCTGAACGAAGCCAAAAGTTTTTTGTATATATAGCAAATAAAAAATACAACGTCAATATAAAAATGCTTTAGGTAGTAAATATTTGGTGTCAATTTCAGGTTTCCGGGATTTAAATTGTAATTTCTGCCTTTTTCGTAATTATAAATATTATATTATTATATTGTCACTATGACTAGTTTATTTGTTATTTTCTAATTGACAATAATTTTTCGTGATAATTCCCTTGTAAAAAGTAGTTTTTCATTACTGCTTATGAAAACTATTTGGAAAATCAAAAAATTATGTCTAAAAAGTAGGTAATAATTTTTAATTTAATTATTTTTAATTACGTAAATGCATTGATGAATCAATACTAAAAGAGCTATTTTGACTTCAAATATTATTTTCTAAAATTTAAAATTGTCTATACTGACTATACTTTAGTTACAACAATAATAATAAACAAAAAAATAGTTTCTGAGTGGGAGTTTATCCCTATTATTCCTCCCCCATAATTATACCACTGATTATAACACCAGCTATGTGTATAATATTTGTTTTTTATTATGTATTTCAAAATATTTTGACAATATATTATCCATAAGGAAGAAATACAGCATTGAGATAATATAGTCGATTTCATATTGTAGCAATCTTTCATGGAAATATTGTGAAAAATGTAATCACAATGTTGAATTACAAAAAATAAAAACGGTTTGACGGGTTAACTCTTTCTTCAGTATTGTTGGACAACGATTTCTCCCCATGGTGGCGAGCAATGATAATTCGAAAGTAATTTTCATCTCGCAATCTGGAATCGAACCCACTACCCCAGAATATAATATATATATATGCATTAGCAACTTCGCTACCTAATTTTTTATACAAGTTCAAGTTTTACGAATTTTAGGTACTTAAACACTGAGATATTTAGACTATATAATTTTTACACATAAAAATCATCAACTTCCAGCCCAGACTACTGATCAAAGAAAGCTGACTTTTTAGTGAATATTTTTTTAATGCCATAAAAGCCCGCTAAGAAAGACATTTTCGAAACTCGACCTTTAAGGGAGGGGAAATTGTATTTGGGTTAGGTTTTATTATATTATTATGGGTTTTAATTTGTATTAAACGTTTAGCCAAATTACTAGTCGTAAAAAGCTGTGATTTTTAGAGAATATTTCTTTATTATATATTTTATTTATAGAGACTAGCTATTAAAGGATATTTCAAAAAAATACATTTAAGGGAGAAAGAGAGGGAAGTGGGTTTCATTTTCTATTCAATGGCTAGCCTATAAACTACTGGTCATAGAAATCTGATATTTTAAAAAAATATGCCATAATAATTTAATGACATAGACACCCGCCATGAAAGGATATTTTAGTACTGTTCACGGGCGAAGTCGGGCAATTCGGCTGGTATTATATTTGTATTTGCATAACACGTGGTAAATGTATACCCTATTTGTTTTAATAGCCTAGTGTATCCCCTTCTGTCTTCTACCATCCCTCCTTGAGTTAAGAATTCCATACCACGTTCAAATGCAATATTAAATATTGTTTAGAACATGAATAATAATTAACAGTTTTACATCCTCTTAATTATCAAACTCTAACATGCTCAAGTTTGCACCTTCATATGTAAGGGAAATCGGATATGGTTTTGATAGCTACAACAAGAATAAATACCAAACTATTGGACGGGTTTAGTAATTATGGCCGGCTTGCACCAGAGACCAGACGCTACATGTTTAGAACAAGAATAAAACACTTAATTTACATATTGAAATGCACTTATTTTCTCTATGTTATTAAAAAATAATTTCACAATATTTTTAAATTACATTTTTTTAAATATTGTATTAAACATATTATTAACACATGTCTGAAATATTAAATGTACAATAATAGTTTAAAACATATTTTCAACACGATACCACAATATTTTTTTTTTGTAAATTTGATTAAAATAAATTAAAAACATATTTTCACAATATTTATATATTCCAATTGTTATCATATATATATATATCTTTATTTTATTTTATTTTTTGTTTTTAGTATAATTGTGTTTTTATTAGATATGTTTTGTTAGTATCAGGTTGGAAATTAAAATAAATTTCCAACTTTTAAATTTTTCAAAATAATTATAGCTATAAAGGTAAAATATATTACTATTTTTATTATTATTAGATTATTTTAGGTAGATAGTAAAATATCACGATAAAAAAATTTTAAAAAACCTATGGTTTTGAAAAAACCGCTATAATCAAAAAGAAAATTTTAGGTTTTTAAAACTGGCGATCAAAAGTTCATTTAAAATCGATGGAATTAATAACGCGTTCGGAGGACCAAAAACCGAAACAATAAACCAATACCAGTTAGATGTAACCGATTCTCAGCTCTGAGTTATAGTATTTATATTTATATACTACCTATAATTTATTCGTGACTGTATATAGGTTAACTTCACCAAGTTAAAAATATCATCAACTTGCTTGAAATTAAATTTAATAAATGAAATAATAATTATTAATTTTTCAATCGATATCTATATTAACAGGTCCTGAAAAAAATATATGACTGAAAGATAGATTATTAACTTTTTATTATATAAGCTACTATCTAGGCTATATAAAAATAAGCCCTCTACGAAATTATAAATAATTTTCCTGAACAGAAAATTTTCATGTAGAATGAGCTGTGATGTGAAACTTAACGGAAACGTCTTCCAAATTATCGTCGAAAATTATAATCAAAAGCATGAATGATAATGAATGTTCACGGAATGTTTTTATTGTTAACACAGCATAACTGGGAGATTTTGGTTTAACGGAATGATAACCGATAGAATTCTTCCGGTTAAAAATCCGACCGTAAACTATCTATTTTACGGAAACTTAAAGGAGACTTTTTACTTAGCCATGATTTGTAATAATCGACTGTCCATAAAATATCAGAATAACCGCCGGTCAGCCTAACCGAAACTTCACGGGATATTGTAAAAATTGACCTAAATAATTCTAATTAATATTTCCCATCATATAAACAAAACTCATTATTTAAAAATTAATTATTTTTAATATAATATTATTACATTTTTTAATATACCTATTAAACCTATATAATAATATTGAAACTATATTTTAGTGTTAACATTCCTGCCCAAAAATATTCCTAAAATCTTACCTATTATTTTTCATTTATTTTTACCATTCATTTAACCATTCATACTAAGTCTAGCCACAAAATAAACTAAAACGGTGTTGTATTTATCAAAAAAAAAAAAAAAAAATACATGTATATAGGTATATTATTAATGAAATTTAGTCGTGAAATCTGCAAGGTCAGTGATATTATCATAGGTTGCATAATATATAGGTAGACTGTCTAGTGTCTAGTGCATAAACGTACCTACACCGTGTAATTATTGCAATTACAATTAAAATATTTAACACTATCCAAGGTAATTCACGATAAAAGGTATAACATATTATATTATGATTTCGTACAATATATTTTTTAAACAATAGAAAATGTATCTATTATTTTCTAGATATTTTTAACATTTAGAAAACACATTTTATACTTATATATTTTTATACTAGATAGTAGATATAGAGATAGAATATCTCTATATTCTATAGAGATAGAAGATACCTATACTATATACTACCTATACTACCTTTACTACATATTCTGCCTATACTCATATAGATATTAAAATGTGTAATTTTTCCGGTAAAATACTATTGGGAGTTTTTTTTATAAGAAGATTTAGCGTCTTTTGCCTGGACAAAATAATATACGAAGGATATATTTAGAAAGTAAAGATCTAAGGTTAATAAGTCTTTAAAAAAATACATATATTTAAATGAAACTTACAGGGATAATTTTTTTAATTAATACAATAATATTATTATAATACTATTTCTTTTACATAGTTGCCGATAAGCTGAATTAATTAATTGGTGTACATAATATACTAACGTTATATAATTGTCCTGGCATCTCTGTCAAGTTTCAATCATACGATAATTATGTCTTCAGGTACGTATAACCAATGTGGGAGCCTGAGGGTGCCAGGTCCTCCTAGAAAAGTCAGTAATCCCGAGTTGATATTATTGTATGTAAACTATACACTTGCCCATAGTAAAAATAAACATAAATATTTATAATTTATTGCCCATGTGACATTTTTGATTCTGAGTGGTGTAAGGGAGTTAGTGGTCTTACAATGATATTTATTTATTATTAGGTAGGTATTTTAGTTTTGCCAGGTATAATATAGGCTTGCACAGGAATTTGCATCAAATGCAGCATCAGTTTTAACTGGTCCTATAATAAGTACCTACTTACCTACCTACCTAGCAAGAGGTCTATTTTTTGTTCATCATAATGTCACATATATATAGGAATGAACATAAATGTTAGTATAATGTATGGTAAAAGTCGATAGTGAATTTTCAAAGGATCGTGGAGGATTTTGGAATGCTTTCGATGTGATGAATATGAGAAAATCTTGGACGTTATGTTTTCCCAATAAAATAACATATGCAATTTTTTAAAAAAAAATTGTGAACAATTTTTAAATTTAAATTGAATTTAATTATTTATTTATTTATTTAGAGCATTAATTTCATTAAACACATTCATTACAAATCAAAATAATGTTTTAGATGTAGGAAAAACATAATTTACTACACCCTTACACAATTCAATCGTTATATGTGTAAAGTGCATAATAGTAAATGTGACCAGGTTGTACTTTTAAGAGGTTATTTTCTCTTTTTTTGAAACAGGTCTATGGGAAAACTAAACCGGGACGTCGAAAATACGAGTAATTTCCTCGCAATTATGAAAAATATTAGTTAAAAATCAAAAATAATCACAGAATATGTATTTAACCATTATAATATCTATATATTTTGTTATACATTTTTTTATTAGAAGAATTCAACATCACCAGTTCCACCAGTAACTTATTAATTCCTACCATAGTAGCAAAACTGCTTTTATACCTTACTTACCTGATTTAAAGGGCCAAAAAAATTTGGCCCCATATGGAAAAAATTTTGGCTACGTGATGTGCCTGTATATCTTTTATTTTGCCTTATTGATAAAAACATATATTCCACCCAAATTTTCTTTCAGCTTAGTAAACAAGTTGTTTGTTTCAGTTCAGATATATAAGGCATTCCGTTACGTAACTTAAGTTACTTAAGTTACTTATTCAAATAAGATTATGCGAACTTTAATATTTGTTTATGTATATATGTAGTACCTAATTATTGCATTAATAACTATTTATAAAAAATCTTCATAAATAACGCTTAATTAAATTTGTCTAAAATTGAACTATAAATAATTTTAAGATTATATAATAAGTAGAAGAAGGCAGGATATTATTATCAAAATATTCGATTCACGTTTAAATAGTCAGAAAATAAATAAAAAGTTTTAACAATTTTATGCTATTATTTTCATTTTTACTGATATTTAAAATTTTTGCAAGCAAACTTCATTGTAATATTAGTTACTTTTGAGTAAAAAAAAAAAAAAACTAGTGTAAGGCATTACTTTTTTTTATTTTGTAACTAATAATTTAATTAATCCCGGTAATATCGTACGGAAATTCAAAAAATTTCTGTGCACAATCGTAATTAAATATGTAGATATATGTGAACGTAATCGTAATTTAGGTACCCAATTTCCTAGTTCTAGACATGCGTATACGTATGATTTATAAAGATTTTTAAATATTAAATATATAATAAACAATAAGATTATTTATGTTGTATTTATTTGATATTACTTATTCAATGTCTAATTACGTAAAATTTAAATAATTTAATTAACGATCAGAATTTTCAATATATAATTAAATTCTATAGGTATAGGTATATATAATACATTAATACATATATGTACATTAAACAGGTAGAGTTTACCTGGTAGATTTATATTATACCTATAGATACCTAAATCTTAATTTAAAAATTATTCAAATATTTTAACATTAATTTCAAGAAGTCTTCCATTTATAATTGCTATATATTTATGGAAGTTAAATGTTAATATATACCTAATATACCTGAAGTAAAATAATACTCGTGGTTATAGATATAATAATTACAGTTTAAATATTTATACAAGAATTAGTTTTTATGTTTCTTTTACAGATAATATGAGTTCAAACATTTTTCTTTTTAATTATCATATTGTATATTTAATAATAATTGGTATATTTTTCTACATTTTGGATTTGAACCCCAGGTAGACTGTGGGCAATCATATTATGCATTTGTATGCATGCAATATAAAATCTTAAAGAGTGCGAAATATCGGCATTTTTGGTACATTTGTAATGTTGAAACAATTTTACATCAATTAATTTAATTAGAAATAAATTGATGATGTGTATTTATGAAATGAGTTTTTTTTTTTAATAAAATATTACTATATGATAGGTACTTAAGTAATATAACAATTATTTTAATCTTTAATCATCAATATTATTTAAAAATGTTTAATATTTTTCAAATTTTTATATTCTAAATGAAATGAAAAATACATGTTACATATGTATTTTTTGAGTAGTAAAAGTGAAGAGAAGTTTTTGTTTTATAGTATTTAATATATATAAAATATATTATATTGCTATTATAGTAATACAAGATACAACTATATTTATATATATATATATATATATATATATATATTTATGTTATAGTTAGTTATTTATTAGTACATGGAACTATAAATAACTATACTGTTAATTAATAATTATAATATTAGTGGCTTTATATTGTATCTTTTCATTAAAAACAATTTTTTATTTAAAATTTTCTTTATGTAATAGTTTTGTTCTTGATATTAAAATAAAATTTGAAAAATTTGATTCGTTTCTTCGTATATAATTGTGTCCAGTGTAAGGGTTTCTGGAATAAAAAAATAGCATAAACTTTTGATAGGTTTTATGTTCGTTTTACGTTAAGAGCAGTCCCATTATTCAACCACTCGAAAATATAAATATTATGAGAACACCATTGCCCATAATATTGGTAAAATATATTTGTTAAAATGTTGATTTTTAGAAATACCTATTTAGATTCTATTGTAATTTGTGGATGGAACTATCATGAATAATTATAATTATGTATACCTACTATTGATATATCAGCTGACAGAGACTATAAGTAGTGGTATTTAGACTTTTTTTTCGTCAAAAGTCAATTACTGGATATTGAAACCGAGAACCCGAAATATTGATTAGTACATAATGATATGTAAATCTATTATGCCTACACTGGGCGTACGATCGTTAAATAATGATAAATAGGCATACGTCTTCTTAAATATTAATAAATATTAAAATATCACGGAGAAGAGGCAATAATGATTTACTCGACATTAATATTACACCAATTTCACTATATATAATTATGCGATAGATACGTTGAGACATATTTTATAGCGGCACACATATATATATATTATAAATTATAATACATAGGTATACTGTATACATGGAGAGATTTCGATATAGGTATATTATCATGTCGAGTGGCGCCGAAGTCGAATACCAGTTTGCAGTGTGAGAAAAAATCTGTGTTTTTAATACAGGCTAATAGATTTGTTTTTTTTTTTAATACTATAAGGCGGGATAACGGACATTTTTGTACTTAAGGTTTTTGATTAGCAGTGGTTACGCTGTTAAGTATTTGATCAAAAAACTTCTTTGTGTATTTGTATAATACCTAAACATGAATTAAAAATGATTCTTTAGTCTAAACTTTTATTTAATAGAAAAAAAAATAATTTTTTCGATTAAAGTTATGGGCTCAAATATTATTCAATGAATATTCAATATAATATTTAGGTTACAAATGTAATTAACATATTTTACAATCAAAACTAATGAAACAATTTTCTAATAATAGTGAAATACCTGTAATATTTGTAGAATTTAAGTTGTCATAAAACATTATTTTCGTATTATGGGTTTATTATATATGATCAAGTTAACTTAATTAATTAGTGGTTTAACTAGTTAAAGTTAAAAACTGAAATCTCATATAAGTTCATCAAAAAATTGATTTTTTATCCATTGTACATTTAATAATAAATTATTGTATTCGTAATAACGCAATAAGTGTTAATTGTAGACAAAAATGGATATTTACAATAATGAGTTTCATTTTTCTGGGCATATGTTTTAATAATTTAGGGAAAAATGTTCTTATGTATGGTAACTAAAAACAACTTTTGTTTTTTGAAACGAATAAAAATAAACTAGTTATTAATATAGGTACTCACAGATTTCTTTAAACTATAAATAACTTGATAAGGTTACAGTTCACTAAATTAATTAGGTAAGTTATAAAGTTAAAAATAACTTAATTTTTTAACATAATACTTATCATAATAAGTATTAAATATGTTGTCATTGTTTATAACATTATTGTTAATTATTTTGTATAGTCATGAACAAATACTACCTATGTATTGATGTAGAGTGATTATTGTTAAGATAGTCACAACAAATCGAAAAGATCGATTTCTCGCATCAGTAATAAACCATTAAAAATGTATTTTACAGTTACTCATAGCATATATCTGTAACCGAATTTAAAAGTGAATAATAACCAATAAAATATGATATATAATCTATGGGGAGAATTATAGATTACTATATAATGTCGTTTCCGGTTCTCTTCCTCTTTTTCTTAGTACATTTTTGCGGTTTTACGGTTCAATTGAGCACCTAAAGACTAGTGCACAGGCCCATATCATTATTTCTATAAAACATTAAGACCCGTTCGATTTTGTTTTTGTTTTGTTGTATAATATGATGTATACGACACATAATAATATAATGTATTGTAAATACATAATATTTGAAAAAAAATCTAAACTCAAGTGGTTTTTTTTGTTTAATATTAAAAATAAAATAATAGTAGGTAGCATAAATAAGAATGTTAAGGTGAATATATGCAGGCCCCCCCACATGAATTTTTTAAGTACGGTACTGTAAATAAATTCGGGCCTCATTGTATATTAGTATTAATAATAATTTAAATATAAATTCTAACATTTAGTTTTTTATTTTTATAAAAGATATCTAAAATATTGGTTACACTGCTTCTTTTGGTGTTGTACACCTCTATAATATATCAGTTATTTTAGTTACCCCAATATAAGCTTATAACTTATATACACTAATTTACTGCAGTTTAATACGAAAATCAATATTTTTTTTTAAAAGTATTTATGAATAATGAAACAAATAAATAATAAAGAATAAAAATATATCTTTGTACATTTTAAATAACTAGATACGTATACGCTTTTCTTTTAATACATATCATCACTTAATTTTAAACTTAAATTTTATATTAAATATATTTTTCTTTTCTTGCTTTTTTTTTGCAAAATCATGGATAATATCATCGAAGTAAATTTTTGATGCAAGTTTATTTTCGATTGATAATAGTGCAAGGGAATTAAGTCGTTCTTGGCCGGTTGAAGCTCTTTGCCAAGTCTTAAGCTGATTACCTAATTTACTAAAAGCTCTCTCTGCTTCAGAGACGGTCATTCGTAGTGTACAAAATATTCTTAAAGCAACAGAAGTATTTATAAAAATAGTTTCAAATTTTTTCGCATAAATCTCGTTCAATAGTTTTAGAGAAGATATTTCGATTTCTGTATGAAAAATTGATTTATGAATTTTTTTTAAATGCAATAATTTATCCAAAATAGTGGGCGATAAATCGTTAGAATAAATTGCAATCATTTTTTTTTAAGTGAACTTCAAGTTCTTCACGGGATAACTTCATATAGCATAAAATAGGGGAAAACAGGTTACAAAGTTTTTGATGGGCTTCAAAACGATTTGTCAAGTTGGTTATAATAACATCTATACTATTAAATATAACATCCTTTTTAAAATAATCCTGTATACGAATATCCACTGACAAATAAAATATGACATGGATAATCAACTTTAATTTCTATGGTGGTGGACTAATTGCTATTATCGTCCCGAATTTTTTTCTCTTTTATATTTCCAAGAAATACTCGAGCCCCACCCGCTTACCGACGCCAAATGGCCCGATTTTATAAAATAGAAATAATATACACATAGATTGTTATACAAAATTCTGTAGTAAGAAATTTAATTATTTATATACCAATATTATCATATCAATATCATCGAAGTTTATTTTTGATGCAAGTTTGTTTTCAATTGATAACAGTGCAAGGGAATTAAGTAGTTATTGGCAGGTTGAAGCCCTCTATTTTTCTAATTTAAATTAGTAATATGTACATTTTTTTCTCCGGATCCCCAGAGAGCCCGGGCCCCGGGACCATAGTACTCACTGACTCCCTTTTTGTGGAGGCCCTGAATATATGAGATTACTAGGTTAGATAGTATATTAGGTTTGAATATATAAATGGTAGTTGGGGATTTGTCTCTATAGTTTGGAAAAATGAGAGATTATAGGCTAAGATTATTTGGATATATTCAATAAAAGAAAGGATTATGAAATTGTTAAAAAGATAAAGAGTTGAAATACATAAATAGGTATATATTATATAAATGTAAGACAGAGAAGAGGTATACAAAAATAAAAGAAATGCGTGGATGAGTGATAAGGATAAATTTTGTTCGACTAACGATTCGGTTAGCATTTTTTTTTTCATGTCGAAATAATTTTTGTTTTTTTTTTTTTGTTAATATAAAAAAATAACGTTAATTAAACGTTTACTCCATTGCAATACTTGAAATTCAAACACATTTTCAAACCCTGATTAACATAGAACATAAATCTACTTTCTAGAAACGTTTAGAGACCATATTTTATTTTGTTTTGCTGTGGATAAATTTGTATAAGTACCAATGATATTATTATTATGTTGTGGTTATGATAGCGAATGTATATTACGTGGAACATTAATGTACAATATACAATGTTGAGGATGCGTGTGCGTATATGATGTACCTACTTATATGTCCTATATATATATAGATGAAAGAGAAAGGTGGAAGAGTATAGTTAGGATAAAGCGGCGAAGGTCTTAAATGGACCGTTAAGTCGGGGGAAAAAAGTATATGTACGTACATCTATAGAATATTATGAATTTACTCGGTATAATTAATGTGTATACCCTTGGGGTCGTCAACCCGGACGGAAAATAATACAACGACACTTTGGTTTGTTATAGAGAAATAATGAGATAGCTGATGGGATCTCGTCGTCGGTTTTCCACACAGGTCGATATAGGTATCTATCTGTCTATATATATAATACATGCACTGTATAATATAGATTGCCTACGATTTTTTTGTTTTATTTTTTATTTTTATTTCTCTCGTCGACGTTTTCCGAAACTTGAATTTTTTTACACTCGACACAGTTACCCGTATCCTGTAGGCAGGAAATGTACGATTCACGAAATTACATCTCACGGTCGAGTTTTCTTCGATGACTTCCCTTCTTTATATTATGTATATATATATAGGTAGGTACGTTATAAACCAGTCATCTCTTATACGATCGGTTCCGCCGGTTTTCTCGGTCCACGGTCCACTAAAGTCATTTCAATGATTTATTCGATTCATTCATCCTAAAAAAAAAAAAAAAATACAAAAAATAACGTGTCACCGTGACATCAACCCGATCGTGTTATGCTCCAGCGTTCAAATCGACGAATCTATCTAGTTAATAAAATGCTCAGAAAAAGGTAAAAAAATTATAAATAGTAGATAAGGGAAAAACATTGAGTAAAAATACAATATACCTATAAGTATAATATAATATATACTTTCTAGATCGCGCAAATAAATCATATAATATTATACTCGCAACTCAAACGATTTTGCAGTAAATGAGTAAATAATAATAATCCGGTTTTAACTGTATGTCTAATATTATTATACAGATAGTACTGTGCGACTAATTAGGCGAAAAATGTCTATGTACTTCGGAAATACTAATAATTATAATATGTTATTTTATATAGGTACACTCATAATTAATTTTAATATTATTCCAACCGGTTAATTAACAACCATCGCAATAATTAGAGATTATTACAAATTATTCGAGTTAATGGGTCCACCTCAGAAAATACATACATTATAATAATCCAAGTGATACATTCAAACAGCTGTCATTCTAATAGTTTTATTTTAAAAGTAGGTATTCTAAATACAGATACAGATATACTATTTCTGACATTCTAAAGATAGGGAAGATACTAAAAATATTTGAGTCCTTGACTGTACAATGTACATATACATGCATGTACGATCGTATAAGTACCTATTTAAATACTTATACAGATTATATTTCGTTAAAGTAGGTATATATCCATTATTTTTAAAGACGGAAAAGCTAATGAAAAAATTTAATCAAATAAATAAAAATATTTTTAACTCGTTAATTTTAAAATTCTAATGGAAAAATCATTGACTTGGTTAAATATGAAATAAAAAGATTTAAATTATTTGAAAAAAAAAATGAAAATGTACACAGTCTATTATTATTATGAAGGATTTTATATTACCGTTTACATAAATTCAAATTTAAATTATTATGAATTTGATTACTGGTAGTACTGGAAGTACTATTATACAGTAAGAATACGATTCAATACGTTTTAGTTTTTTGGGAACACGATTTCGTACGCTTGTTGTTCATTCAAAAACCGACACGATTCTGTGTGAAATCGGGCGCTACGTTGTCAAATTATAGGTGCGATCGAAAGAAGTACACCTGATCCGTATTAAATTTAAGAGGCCTCCACATCACACGATTCTAAGGAGTATTATTTAGAAAATTTATTATTATTTCTTTCTACGGCTTTGTGCTTGTGTGAATCATACGTGATCATTAGTATTAGTAACCCGTATCAAAAGTATACGGGGAGCCATTACACGCACCCGCGTACACATGTCAGCCATCAATTTTACAACATTTATGAGAATATGATCGAGGTACTTTTTAAAACAATTATTTATTTAATTCGATATTAGTGTTCAAAATGTTGACAATTTTGAAAACTTTAAATCGTCTAATATTATAGTATAAAATATTAAAATAAAAAATGTAGAAATTACTCCCTCGAGTAAGTAATAAAGAATCTATTTACGTTTTCAAAACTATTATCGGAGCATGCATTGTGCCGGACTGTTAGAATTAGAATGAGTAGTTTTTGATTAAAAAAAAAATGGCGGTTGGCTATTATTTATTCAACATGGTGTTTCACAACAGATCGGGGGATATTTTCGAATGTTATTAAACTGGCTTGGTTTATTGTACGTGTGAACGAAAGAAGTACTTTTGAACATTAAACCCTTATTGTTGGTACATTCTGATAAAAAAATATTGTCACTTTCATCCTGTAGCTATTTAATCGTGTCAACGTATTAAAACCCCTTACGGAAACGTATCCTAAAGAAGGTACTATCGGACAATAAACATGCGGAATCGTGTTCTACCCTTATTATAAGGTATATTTGGATTTCTATTTAAATACAATCTCACGTACATCATTTAGTTACTACCTATTAACTAAACGATTATTATCGAAATTAACTGTAAAAAGTCAAGTATTAATAGAATGCAGATTTAAACTTGTTAAGTTAATTAATTAATAGAAAAAATAACTAACTAATCGTAGGTTAAAAAAAAATTTATCTTTTGATTATTTTATTATATTAAATATTAACAAAAAATTACTCCAAAAACTGGAAAATTTATAATATACAACAGTTTAAAAAAAAAAAAATTATAAAATAATATGATAATATTCATATTTGTATATAAAAAAAGAACATATGGTTTTAAATAATAATATTTTGACAAATACAGATAGTTTAGATTAGGTATAATGTACAATAAATTCTACAACCCTTAATTTATTAATTAACACTCATAGGTATAGTTAGGGGGGCATAGAGAACTAACCTC
This sequence comes from Pemphigus obesinymphae, assembly GCA_025469235.1. Classification (NCBI taxonomy): domain Eukaryota; kingdom Metazoa; phylum Arthropoda; class Insecta; order Hemiptera; family Aphididae; genus Pemphigus; species Pemphigus obesinymphae. The sequence goes on along the minus strand of JAIPRL010000744.1, from coordinate 38,946 downwards.
TCGCCCTAGAGTTTAAGCATAAAGGCCATTGTAATAGAAATGGTACACAATAATAATAAATTATTTTTAATTTCAATTAATTTAATTTCTTACTTTATAGAACACTTGTTCTGTTATTTACTGTTAGTAAATTAATTTGACTTTTATTTTTATGAAGATCTTCATTAATCCTTGTATCAATGTCTATAATGTTTACCTATAATATTCCTAACCACTTAAACTTATAATTTTTACTTTCAAATCGCAATAATATAATAATTTATAATAATCATCTTATTTTCATCTTGCATTTTAACTGAGTTAAGAGTAAATGCATAATATCGCTAATAACTGATTATAAAGGAGATTCGTAGCGCTTTACAAATTCAAGATATCGGTTCTGAAACGGTTACCAGTAATCGGAGTCGTTAAAGTCACTTGTATTATTTAGGTAACCGGTAACCTTTTTTTTTTAGATGAAGCTATACATTATAATGTTACATAGTTTTAATAATAAAAATAACTTTATTTATAAAACCATCAAATCGTTAAATATTGTTATGTAATTTAAATTCGATATTTTTATCGTCAACAAAAGAAATTTTCCCAAAATTATGATTTAAAAACACTTAAGTATAGACACCTACCTATATATCTTCCTACTGTATAGGTACATGCACAATATAGATTTACATTATGAATTCTATGCACATATTATAAATATTATTATATCATATAATGCAATACGTCTGGGAATGTATAATTAAATTAATAATATTTGTTTTTGACGTATAATGTTATAATAAAACGGGACATCATCATCGGCGAAAACACATTTTTTTTTCTATATAGGAATATGACGGTGACCGTATTTTATTATATTCTTATTATTATGTTCGTGTCTTTTTTATTCGTTATTATTATTTAATATTTTAAGTCTCTCTTTCGTACGAGGAATAAAATTATTTTCAATTGCGTGATGCTAATAAACCTATCGATATTTTTCAAAACACCCGCGGAAAAGAACAACAAAATTCTCCATAGTGTATATTATTATATGGTAATATAATAGACGACTTCGTAAGAATATAACAATAATAATAATGCATCATGATGTTATTTGAGAAAAAAAACATTGTTTTCGCCACGACTGATGTGACACGTTTAGTAGTCCGTTGAATTATAAATCATAAATCACTATTGTCCGTTTGTTATTTAGATGTTTCATTCTCCTATAGATACCTCGTTTATTTATATGGTTAGGTTATGGTATATGATTAGGTTATAGGTACGTTAACATAATATCAAGGCTGGGTAGTAATGAGTTTAAAAGTTAAATTATAAGTTAGGTACCTACTTCTGAAAATAACTTAATTATTGTTTTTTTTTTTTTTATAAAGTTTAGTTAGATAATCCGAAAAATTATTTTATACATAGGGCATTTTTTTAAATATTAAAGTGATATATTAAAAAATTATGTGTATATTTCTTATTATTGAATTATGATAATAATATATAGGTACTCATGACCGTTAAAAATTGGTTTCTTCTAATATGATGTTGTGTATACCAAAATATCGTCAAGTCATGATCATTGAAATTCTAAATATTTACTTAGGTAAAGTCAAAAAAAGAATTTCAAATAAACAATAGTATCTACTTACTAACCATATTATTAACCTATAATTAAGAACTCAGCATAAATTATTATGCATTTATTTAAAATAAATTTCGAACATAATTAGCTTGATTTTTTTGCCAACATTAAAAAGTAACTTTTACTTTTGATGATAGGTATAACGACTTTCTGTAAAAAAATTTTAATTAATTTTAATTTTTTGACTTCACCATACATATTTAATAGTATTTATTTATACATACATATTTAAAATAGTAAATTTTAGTAATTGTGGTAACTCTATTTATTATTTTTATCTTTTATAAATAAACTTACCGTTATAAAAATTAGTTTTTCTTTGCACTTAAGAAAACTACTGGGAAAATAAGAAAATGATCTCTGTAGAGATACCATATTTAAAACGAATTTACTTATCAATAACCTTTTAACTTCATAAATTTACTCGATTCCTTCTAACCAAAAGTTGTTTCCAAAGAAATAAAATAAAAAACGAAAATCATTGTAAAACCAAAAGATTCTTCGCTTCTCTCAAAATTGAAAATCGAATGAACGTGTTTGGTGAATCAACCTATATACCCAATATCCATATAGGTAATATGAATAATAACCCAGGGACTATTATAACTCTTTAAATTGAGTTGGTAACGATTTGAAACGAAATTTAAATAATCTCCGATTTTAACTGTATAGGTTTACCAACATGTAGCGTTTACAATAATCTTTAAAATATCATAAATACCGAATTTAAATTCGTATACCTATCTGACTATATTTCTCCAATAGATTTTGTTTTATTTATAAGGATGAAATATCATTTGTGAAGATCCAATAAAATATTTTTAGAAAGATGGTTTATTTAATGTAATTTTTTAAGTTTTATCTACACAAAATCATTTTACATCCAATTATGGATATTTAAATCGTAATCACAATATAGATGTAAAAGAACAGAAATAATAATATATTTCCAATCGATAAAATATCAATTTTTAAATGAAAATGGTTAAAACCATTATTTATATTAAACCACGAACTTAGTTATTAACATGGAACTTGTTCTTCTATATAGTGTATATTATCAATTATCAAATAATAATTAATTAATAAAAAATATGTGTTTAAAATTATTTTTGGTATTATATTTAATATAATTCAGATATTTATACTTAAAAACGATCACAAAATACAATAATATATAAGTACATTATATTTTGTTCTAATGAAGTAGATAATTAAGCATTTCTATATTTAAAATTTGATATTATAAATTATAGTAACTATATAATCTACGATGTATTTTAGGATTTCGATTTAATGAAATATGAATGATTTATACTACCTTTATTATCTAATATATTTAATTATTATCTTTTAAATTAATTGATTTATGTGTTTATTGGGTATCCAATGAAATTTACAATTTTAATCCAAAATTGTGAAAAACGAAAAAACTATAATACACCTGAGCTTTGTTATTGTAACGAAGGATTTCTATATTATTTTTATCTTAATTTGAAGTGATATCTTTAAGTTATAAGTTTCGTGAATGTAAAATAAAATATAAATAAAGATTGAATGGTGGGGACAGGATTTATTTTTAACAAATTTATTACAATTCAATGTAAAATGTGTCAAAAGTTGATATTTATTCAAATTAGATATTATTTACTCATACATTATTATGAAAATTCATCAATGAAGCTACAACAAATTTCATTTTATGGATAAACATAAACGTATAATTTGTGAATTTTTAAAATTTACCAATGGTTCGGGAAATTTAACACATATTATTGATGTAAATATTTGTACATTAATTAAATTTATTATACTCTAAAAACTGAACAAATCGATTGTATTTAATAAGATTAAATTTGAATTATAAGGAATTTTAAAGTTAAATAACGGCATCTTTAAATTTATTTTTATATAGTCTGTTATTCTGTGTGATAAAACTTCAAACACGATTAATAACATATCACATTCTAATTATTTCTCGAAAAACAAATTTTTTGCGCTTACATTTTTCAAACTATTTCAGAGCTTTGATCTGAGCTATTTTTCAATACCTTACAATACATTTTTTAAAACATATTTCTGATAGATTTATTAGATATCTATAGATCACTGCAATCTGATTACAATATATTTTTTTTTAATTAAATTTAATTTAAATATGTACAAAATAATTTGATATTTTGTAATTATATATGAATCAAGAGGAGCTGCTATACTAGTATCCCTGCGGATACTCCTGACTGAAAATATAAAATTTATTTTCGGCAATATATTCGATGTTGAATTTCTTTAATGTAAATCGTCACTCAATATTTAAAAAAATTTGTACCAATGTTATTTATAGTAAAATAAAATAACAATTCCTTTTCTTTTAAAACATTATTTGGGTTACTATAATATTATATAAACAATGAATATATCACGTTTTGTCATAATCGCATATTGTGTGGTGTCGTTTTACAGCATATTATATATGTTTATATCATAAACCAAATGGACTTGACATTCCATTTGTCTCGTCTGTTCAGTGTTATCGTTTTCATATCGAGTGACTGACATTATTCTGTATACCTACTGATTTTATTAGCGTTTTTTGTTTTTTTTTGTTTTTGTACTCGTTTGATATTTTTCTTTCAATAAACGCAGTCCATTTGTTTAAACGTCTAGTATAGAACCGTATAATTCGTGTTAATCGTGGATTAAAATAAACGAACGGGAAACTTAATAGGGATGTGGAAAAAAAGTCATGCTTGCGGAGTCCGTTTCGAGCTGATACCAAACTACCTATATCGTTTATAGCTTGATAATAACTAAACAAAATTACTTTACAAACTAAAATATTTGTTAAACGCAGGTAAAATGTTTATATTTTATTATCACCAACAATGTAATTGAACGATTTAAGTTTAATTTTACAATATACGCATGACGATTTTTTCTGTTTTTTTTTCTTGCTAGAAAAGCAATTATTCAATCTATTATACACCTCTGTCGTCGTTCATTATTACTTTTTATTATAAATTTTCATAGATCTATTTCTCCCACCAATGATCTACATTTCATATTAGCTCAGTTTATCGATATTAATTCGATAATTCAAATCGTATTTAACGTTAATCATTGTTCTTTCTCCTCTTATAAATTATATTTTGAATATATTATATAATATATTATAATATAAACTCAACAGTTTCCGGATGCACAATATGACCATTGGGTCAGAATAGGTATTTTGAATTGTTTTGGGTTTAAAATTCCAATTTCAATCTTTACCTATATAATTTTTTTCATTTTTTAGGTATATATTCTTAATTAATAAACAGAAAATTTTATTTTCGTCTTCTAATGTATGTCATGAAATTAGGCATAATATAAAAATAGTTAATTTTGAAAATAAAATTATTCCATGTCAGCGAGTTTATGTTCTATATAATTCCGGCTATATAACATATGTATGATAAGCTAAACAATTCATAAATCACATATAATGTTTTGTAATATACTTATCTGCTTGAATATTAAGTATACGAATAGTATTTGAATCCTTAATTTTGATTGCAATAATATTCGATTTAGTGAAGTATATATTAGTTGAACAATGATGTGTTTTATATTGTAGGTACCTATACACTTTTTCAAGCTTATTGATTTTAGTTCTCACTTAAAAGAGGTAATTTTAAATTTCCCTTAGTTTTTTTAAACATTGTTGCAAACTTTAGAAAATAACGAAAGTAATTCATTATTTATATTAATCGTGGTTATAAATACTAGTTTTGTAAATCACATACATCTAGATATAGGTACATATGACTAATCTAAATTGTATCCAGATAAATATAAAGAAAAATCGATCTTTATTTAGATAAACATTAGATAAATTAAATTTTAATTATTAAAAGAATCGATTGGATTAACTGAAAGTGTAACTTTGGAATTTAATATTATTTCTAATCTCTAGTAGATAATCAGAGAAGATTGAAGAAGTTCCCTATCATTAAGATATCAAATTATTAAGTTAAGTAGGGTTTGAGTAGTTCCATAACACGTTGCATCGGCATAAATTATAAAAAAATATCTTCTTATTTCTCAAAATATAACTTTGATTTTTTTTTAAAAACTGTATTATAGCTTTAAGTCCTAAATGTTTAATATAATTTTAATTATATGTGACTATTTTATGTGCCTGTTATCACATGTTCCAAAAGTGTTTATTAGTAAATTATTTACATTTTAGATGTTTTTTTTTTCTTAGTAAAATAAAACTCAATTATTTGAGCTTATCAACACAAGATAAAAGACTTTTTTTAATTAAAAAATAATTTCCCTTCAAATACTCAAAATTTTGTTTTTCAAGATATAATAATCAATTATCTAGTTAAGTACTTACATCTAGATACTATATATTTTTTCTAGATTCGGATAAAGATAAATAAGTTTAAACATATTTTCCAACACTCCTTATAAATTCTTTTTACAACATTGTAGTAAAAAAAAAAAATAACAAAGTTATATGTTAACACTCAAATACATGGGAAATATACAGAATGCAAGAATAGGTATCGAGTTTTAATCGCAACTTTAGTTGGGATATAAGTAGTAAATGGTAATATTGGTAGTACACTATAGTTAGGTCTTAAGTTTATAGACATTTAATGGATCTCTAGTATATTTAATTTCAAAGTGTTTCTATTTTTGATTTGTAAATATTGTATTTTCAAACTTTTAATCAAATCCGGGGTTTTACATATACATACACATATATTTTACATATACATATGTATATTTATATGTTTCACATATAAAGTTTTAAATCCATAGAAAAATAAGTAAATTTTTTTAATACAATAGTCCAATGTTCAAAAATGAAGTTGCTATTGGAAATCCAATTATAATTGTTTAACGTCGGTTAGAAAAAAAGTTATGATGGTTATAAATGATTAAAAACAATACATAGGAAAATACACGATTTCATTTTTTTCTTTCAAAATCGAAAGTAACAGAAACTCGTGACCCAAGTAGTATTGAATTTTGTAATTTCGGGAACCAATACGGATGCAGCCGTTTTCTTCCACCCTGGTACTAGACCTTAATTTTATCATTATTATACTATTTTTGACACTTGCATAAAAATCCATGAAAAACGGCACGTGCTGCCTTTTGAGAGTATATCTATTAAAATTACTAGCTACATGTTATATGTATAACACAGTTTATAGGTACGTAGGTATATATTTCAATATTATAAAGTAAAACACGCTAAGATTTTTTTATACATAATACATTTTTTTTAGGTCCTCTAAAATGATATCCCTATACTTACGTTATATAACTATATTTTAATAATAAAAAAATAAAATAAAATAGGTTTAAATGGTCTTGTCACGTTATTTTCGGCCTAGACATGCGAAAATCAAATTGAAGTCATTATATATTTCGAATAAAATAAAAATAAAACTAACATTTTGATTGATCAATATACGAATACCGTCTTGCGCATTATACTATTTCATATGGTCGAAACATGATTCGATGACGTCATTTCACCCCCGAAAGGCAGTAGTAGAGCGTTCGTTGAATATAATATGGTATTTGACTATACTCGTTGGATGTGTTAGGCCTACTTTTCTTGTGTGAATTTTTAAATACTTTTTTTTTTAGAAATATCATAAAACAAAGTTCATTTTTCAAAGTATTAAAAATAAATTATAATAAACATAAAAAAAATACGTATATGATACATACCTAATCCTAACGATATACGAATTATATTTTGAACGATTTTGGCGATCGAATTAAATAGGTAACAAAAAATGTATAAATATTATTATAAATGTCAACGATATTATTATCATATATTATTATTGTACAAACACTTTTTATCTTGTAATAATTTTCAGAAAATTAATATAATATTACAACATTGTTGTGTGATTTCAGTTGTACCATATCGACATTGTAACTAAGAATTATTGATGTATAAACATCTTCAAAACTTCAAAATCTGACGAAATATCTATACAGCTGGTAAGGTAAAATATCTTTACTAAATTATAAATTTAAGTTCGAATATGAGTTAAATACAAGTATGAAAGCATATATCTTGTTTAGTCTTATGAAAAAAAAAAATTAAAAGGAGATAAATATTTACAACAAAAAGTATTTAAAAGTATTTACATCAAATATTTTTAAGAGATTTTGAAGTCGTACATAAAATATTACTGTACCTATTATTTTATTTATGTAATATGTATGATGCAAATACACGCTGTATAAATTCTAGAGTTTTATCTACTACACGTGTGTATAGACATTATGTTTTTTTAGACATATTATGATTAAAAAAATATATCAATGTTTTTGGTCAATGTTTTTATGGGTACGAGTATATAAATTACTATTTCTAAAAATGTATTATTAGCAGCCAAAGTGTACTGTAGTCTGTAGTAGATCGCAATGTATGAACAGTAAAACAAATACTTTTTTTAAGTAATATGTCGTTTATACTTTTTATAAATAAAATGTGGGTTTATTTTTTGTTTCTAAACCATGTTTGTGATTTTATGTTTTGCCTCGAGAAAGAATGTGGATTGTATATAAATAATTGATAGATACTATAAAAATTAAAAAAGTTATAAATTACAAATTTATTTCGTAGGTATTTAAAAGTTATGTTTGTATATTAGTAGATGATATAATTCGCATTTTTTTTAATATATGGACATGTTTTGAATTTTAATAGTAATAAGTAGGTTCAGAATAAAGTTAATTAAAATAAAAACATTGCATTGTAAAATCGAGGTTCAAGGTGCTATATCAATAATTTGTTACCAGTTACTATAATATTAGGTACCGTTATTAGCTTTATGGAATTTATTTTTATGTTTTAGATAATATTTTAATTATTTTTTTAAAAAAAATTTCAAAAAATGCGTTTTATTTTTTAAAACTAATATTTGTACACGAATTGATCACATTATAATTTCATTCAATATTAGTACTACCATATCATTTCATTTTTTTTTTTTAGAATTTCAGTTTTATCGAAAAGTTTTTAGTGCATTTTTAAAATTTATAGTAAATAATTGCATTTTTTGTTGGAGTTTTTTTTAATAACATTTTTTCGAATATTTTAAAATATTTCAATGAGAAATAATCGGTTACAACAAATAAATTTAGGTAACTTCACCCTCCAACTTTATTTTAATCGCAATTTAATTGTATTTGATCAAAATAGATAATAACTATGATCAGTTTAATACTATTTAAATACCTATCTCAGTTGTTTACACGAAAAATCATGAGTGATTTATACTATGGCTCAAATTAACCCTAATCTACCATTTAAAATATTAAGAGTATATTGCTCCTATCCACGCTTTTGAATGTATATATTAATTTAAGAGAAGTATTTACCTAGCAAATTGCTTGGTATTTTTGGTCTTAAGTAGTAGGTAGTGTCTGGCATGAAATATGTCAAAAACTACTAATTCACTGGTCTGATCGAGTTATATCGATGTATACTTATATAAACTTACAGTTTCCTAATATACTTCAAAATACATTTATTTTGATTACTATTGAAAATTATTGATAAAACGCGATTAGTATCGTTTCGATAGTTTTATCCAAAATTAAAAGAAATTTAGAAACTCCAATCAAGTTTTGTTTTATTTACATCTAAACGGTTTGGTCAAAATTTCAATAAAATTAACATGATTTACAATGTAATCGTTAGATTCATAAGATATTATATAGATTTTTGTTGATTAATCTTGATGATTTTACAAAAAATTTGGTTTTAATACTAATGTAATATGATCATATCGTGCAATATAGTTTTTGAAATAATCGTTAATTTATTTGGTATTTTCATAACGTACATTTTTGTCAGAAATGATTTTGTTTTGTAAGATAGGTAACTTTTATTCATTTGGGTTTAGGTAAGTAGGTACCTAAATACATTATACTTGACTAGAAAAAAACATGTACGTTTACTCCGTCATTTAATTACTGTAACGAGGAAAAAATATTAATCGATAAATTAACAATTTCAATAATTTCTACGTAGAGAATTATTCTGAGAAAATTGTGAAATTATTTGAAAACCACATTTCTACAGAGTTTCAATTAAAGAAAAAAAATGTTAGTAGGTACTTTAGAAATAACCAGTATCATTGTATAATATTGAATTTTACATTATTTAAAATTTTCCAAATTTATTTTCAATTTAAATAAAAAATACAAAATATAATAGTATAATATAACTACAAATAATATATTGCTTTGACCCGATACTATTCCAAAGGTTTTTGCGACTTATTTTTATTATAATAATATAATAGAAATATTATTATTATTATTTTGTATAAATACACACTTAGGTATGTATTTTAGAATTTTCGATTAAATAATATTGAAACTGTGTGGTCAATGTGAAAAATAAACAAAATTTTTGTATTCTCAATAATAAAATAATAAAAAATTCAATATCAAAAAACCGCTCTTATGTAGTTTTAATAATAAGTATTTTTAGTCTATATTAAACCCATATTGTTAGAAATACAAAAAAAAATTTTATATACTTTATTTTTTACTATATAGTGCTTTCTTAATTATATGTTTTTCTAATGTCTATCACTAAAATAGTATTATTTTTTAATACTAAAACTTTTCCACGTGACCTTTTATTTAAGCTATAACAATGTTGTATAAGTATACAATATATTATATTTTCTTACTTTTAAATATTTTAAATGTCAACTAATAAAGTAATGAATAAAAGTTTAAAAATAAAATAGATCTTAAAAATAATTTTATTAAAATTAACATTTTGAAATGTTTAACATTCCAATAAAACAAATGTTTTTTTTTTCAGAAATCTATGCTTAACAATATTTAAAATTAATTTTTAAAACATTAATGTTGGAATAATTTGTAAAATTGAAAAATTCTGGTTGTAATATATTGTTAAAACCCAAACCGAAGTTTGTATATAAATATAAGATTTAAATCATGAAAAAATAGAATATACCTAATTGCATTCTTAGGATTTTTCTCCGATGATACTAATAAATGTTCATTTGCACAATAATTGCAACACGAGTTACTATATTTTGTATTATGAATTATTATTTTACAGTGAATTTTATACCCAGAGGGAATAATAAAATGTTTTTAAGCCATTTTCAAGAAGTAAAATTATATTTTAATAAAATATTTAAGTTTTAAGTTAAATCTGTGAGAAATATTTTTAATAAGTTCATTTTTATTTTTATCAGAAGTTTTTGAGAAAACAGTTATTTTTTTCCATTTTAACTTTAACCTTACAAGTTGAAATTATTATTATTTGATAACTATTAACTTTTAACTGAAAGCTATGGTGTTAATTAAATTTAACTAATCTAAGTTAATTATTTTCATTATCTTCCCTGTCTTTATTTTGAAAAAATATATATAATTACAGTTTACTACCAAAATATACAATATAATTTTATTTGTTAAAATTTATATTTATTTTGTAATTGCATTCCAATTTATTCGAAAATATTATATGCCTATCATGCAGCACATAATATTATGTAGTTCAAATAAGAATTTAAGCACTTACGCGTTTATTTCTATGTTTAAATTTGTTGTGAAATTTCAATCCTTCCAAACATAAATGAAATAAAAACAAATATATGTAATATCGAAAACTTAAAATCAATTATTCACTCTAATAACGCGTGCAATTTAATAGCAATTAATATTTGTAGAGTTCAAAAACACTGATGAATTATGTATACTATTAGATAATGCATGGACGAAGTTAGATATAGTTATATTAGTTGAAGCATGGCTAGTTAGGGATAACATAAATATCGACATATATCAATTACCAAATTAGTCTTTATGTTATACACTAGATTAAATAAAAACCAAAACGATAGTTTCATGGTTTTCATTAATAACTTTTTAATAATAACAATATCGACTTTAGAAATGCAAAAACAATCACAAACTACTTTGGCAATTCAAGTAAAAAATAGAATACTAGTTTTTTAATTTACACAATTTATAGATCTGAATCTATGACGCAGAATACTTCTCGAATGAATTAAAAATCATTATCCTAGAAAAAGCTAAAGTGACTAATGCTGACTATAAAATATTATTTGGTGATATAAATTTAGATATACTACGTACTTTAGTTAACACAAATTAATCCATTGACAGTAACTAAAATAGATTATTCTCTTTTATCAAATTTAATAACAAAACATTTCTGGAGTTCCATCTTAGAACATATTGGTGTCAATAAAGTTATAAATTATTTTATAAATACATTATACTACTTAATAAAATCAGCATATTCTAATATTAAAATTTCCTCAAAATTCAGGAAAATAAATCCATGGGCTACTACGGAATTAATAAAAGCAATAAGGCGTGGGGATCATTTCCACCTTTAGGTAAAAAGAAATAAAACTAATGATAATCTAAAAAAGTATTATACTAATTTCAGAAATAAAGTCACTCAATTAATTAGAAATGCCAAGGTTATAAATTACATATTAAAATTATAAAATAAAAAAAGTAATCCCAAAATGAGTTAGAAATTAATTAATGATTAAATCGATAGAGTTAAGGAACAAAATACTATGAAAAATATGATTTTACATGATGGTATAGAGAATTAAATGTTATTGATAATGGGCAAATTATTTCTATAGTCGAATAACTTCTTTATTAATGTAGCATCAGATCTGCTAAATAAATTAAGAAATCAACAAAATATAATTATATTAACAATGCCAATATATTCCAAAATAAGAACCTAAATCTACCTACTTTTTATCAACTTATTTTTACAACTGAACAAGAAATTATCAATCGAATATCTAAACTAAAAAATGGCTTTTTGCTTGGTCTAAATGGTATTACGGTTGACATTTTAAAAGCAAATAAATTAATATTATTTCACCCAGTAAAACATATTTTTAATCTAAGTTTCTCGAATTCAGTAATACCTGATTTGTTTAATTTGTCTATAGTCACACCTATCTTTAAAAGAGTCAAACGAATTTAATCAGTTATTATCGATCAATCTCAGTTATTTCAGAAAAAATTACTAAAAATAGACTTGTTACATTTCTAGAAAATAATAATATTATAAATAAATCTCAATATGGCTTCCAAAAAGGTAAAAGCACAGACCAAGTAATCTTTAAGATGACACAATTTTATTTATAAATCTCTAGATGATAGTAAAAAATGTACATTTTATAGACAACTGTCTATTTAGATCTATCTAAAGCATTTGACACTATTGTTCATATTATTCTGTTACATAAATTAAAAGATTTAGGATTACGTGATAAAGCTCTACAATTCTTCTCATCATACTTAAATAATAGAAAACAATGAGTTCAAATAGAGTTTATTAGTTCTCTTCGTTCATTAAAATGCGGTGTACTACAAGAAATGGTTATTTCCCCCATACTTTTCAATATAAAAATAAATGGTATTCATTTACTTCCTTTAAAAAGCCAAATAATTTGATATGCAAATGATACTGTTTTTTAATATAATTTATTTTTAAATTTAAATAAAACATGTGTTGTTCTTTATGTTTTAATAGATAATATATTACCCACGAAAATTGTAGTAATAATTCATAATAATCTTTTTAGACAATTAAATAACTGCTTTTGTGAATCAATGTAAATATAGATTATATTTTAATATTTTAATATAATTTTAGGTATTTAGGAATTGATATCAATATTAATATGAGATGGAAAATCAAATTAATCAATTAGTAAAAAAACTGAGGAAAATTATTTATTTATTAAGAAATCTAAACAAAGTTCTAGAACATAGGTACTGAATTGCGTTTATTTAGCCTTGGTGGAATCACTAATCTTTTATATTATAATAGGCTGGGTTGGCGCGTTGAATAATGCTAAATCTCAGTTACAAATATGTCAAAATCATATTGTTAGAATATTGCTCAATAAAGAACAAATGTACCCAACTAAAAATGTAATTAAAGAACTCAATGTGCTACCTATTAAGAAAATATATCCAAAAGTAACTGCTATTTATATGAAAAACCATAATTTATTACAACCAATTTTACATGGAATAAACACGAGATACGCAAAAAACATTTTCCTCATAAATGATCTAAAAACATCACAACTGGTAGACATTTCGAAATAATCGGCACTAAACTAGGTAATAAAATACCATCTTATATATTAAATCTTCCAATAAATTGCTTTAAAAAACATATTTTGCAATGATTATCGGTGTCTCCTGACGAATTAATAGTATAGTAATAAACATGTTGTAACCAATTACAATAAACACTGTACTACCAATATAAGACAATTTCATGTTTTAATCATGTATCAAGTAGATGTATTATATTTAGAATTCCTGGGCCCCAAACGAGTCTTCTCAGTGGGACCCAGTATTTATATACCTAGTATATGAAATTGGATTAAATAAATAAATATTCAAACATTTATTTAATAACGATGTGACCAACTTAAATTATATTTTTCGATCTGACTTTATTAAAACATGAATGACCTGATGCCAATACCCATATATTTTATTTTATTTATAACTTGCGTTTTTCTACGTATTTGCACTCCATAAGTATATATATATATATATAACTGTAAAGTTATAACAACAACCTGTTTGTCAATATATATTAATATATTATATATTAATTTAAATACTTATTTTTTCAATTTGTTACTATTCTGTTATGATTACATAAAAAAAGAAAATTAAAAAATATGTACTTATAGGTACGTATATTTTAAACGTGTATGTCCAGCGCTGGATTGGGAAATTATTGACCCATCAAGTTTTAGGATTTGTAGCGGCCCAAAAAGCGTTTTCGGCTTTTTTACAAAATATTTTGATGAACTGTAGTGTACCAGTTATTAAGAACCTTCCTAATTTCACGTTATGTTCTTATATTGTTTGCCGCACATTACTTAATAGGCCCAAATATCATATATCTATAGCTTGCCTAGCTAATCCGACCTTGAATACGTCTCATTTAATCAAAACTGAAATATAGTCACCATTGACAAAACTTGTTATCAATTATATACCTATTCAACAAATTTAAAAACGTACACTATAATATTAAAAAAAACTCTAAAGAAAACTATCAAAAATAACGATAAATATTTGGTTATAACATAATGTGTTATCTAAAATAAATTAACAATGGTAAATTGATAAAAATTTACCGTTAAACATAAAATAAATTATCGTATGATTTCCTATACTTCGACGACTGAATTAAAAAAATGTTAAACATTTATTAATTTCTAGTTTATTTAGTAGGTATCTATTGATGTATATTGTTTGATACTTAAACTGTTTTTTTATAAAAAATTGTCTAAAACTAAAACTGATTATTAAAAAATAAGAGAATATTAATTTGATAAACAATAAATAGCTACAAATTTTTATTTATTTAATAATTATTATTTTTAACAGTAATCAAGTGTAGTATTTTTATTTTTATTTTATCAATTTTGTAGTGATTATATTTCTTCTATAATATATTAAGTCGAAGTATCAAAAATGAAATTTGATCTAATTTTAGTTGGAAAAATACAGTAATAATAATATTATGTACTATATAATATAATATTGTATAATTATGTAGTCAATTAATTGTATTTACGATTATATTATTAAACTAGTATTTTTTTTTCAAATTTTTTGTTTATTAACGAAAATAATGAATTTCGAAACTTCATTTAAATTGTATAGTCCAGAAATGATCACAAAATTGTCTGTGTTTCACACTGATGATGAAAATTGTGTTTTGTTTTTTTTTTTTTTTTTTCATTATTATTTGCTTAATAAAATGGGGTTTTTTTTATAGATATTCAGGTTTTTATAGATTATAATTGTTATCGAATTAAATTTTTACTTAAGTGGGATAATGACAATGTTCTAATGTTTTTTTCGATCATTTTAGAACATTTAATTGTCAAAAAAGTGCACGGATATACCTATAATCATTAATGGTAGTTTTCTAAAAGATAGTTTTAAAATATACGTTTGAGTATGTTATTGTATGTTTTGTTATGTTTTGTTTTATGTATTTGAGTATGTATTTAATTATTTTCTATTATACCTTTAATTTTACAATAGAGTTATTATCAATGATATTCCTAGATAGGCCAATTTATAGTGTTATTTATAAAATTGGTAGAAATATCATTATAATAACCATCATATTATAATATAGTATACATTTTTAAAAAACAGTATTTTATTTAAATACAAATATTATTGAAAACTGATACTTTATAATAAACAGACTATAAACATTTATGATTTTGCGACTATTCGATACTTAAAAAAATGTCGGGTTCTGTTTACGGGTTTAGGTTACGGTTTAAAAATAAAAACAAAAAAAAAAATTCCGTTAAGTTCCGGTTTTAGTTTTTTATTGAAAATACTAGTATTTTTTATTTTCAGAATGACCTAAGATTATCTATACGTGATAATCTGCAATATTCTATAAATTGTCTTATCACTTAATATACTTAATGGAAAGTATAATATCGAAAACCAATCACAAAATCGTTAACCACGTAAATGGTATTAAAGTTGAACATTTAAAAAAATTCGGGTAGTTAGTAGTGGGAGAAAGCACTATATATTTTGAGTAGTATACGTACTGATGGTGATCAATATATTGAATTTTAAAAGCAATGATATATAATTTTTTTCGGTAATACGATTCTGTGTAAAGTTTTGGAGAGATATACAAAATTATTACATAAAAAAATTAGATACTCATAATATATCTAAAAATAAAATATACACATTTTTTTGGAATTAGAAGAAAATAACTTTTTTTTTTTGCTGTTTTTCTGTAGTTTATTATTATTTGTTTATCAAAAAATATTAAAATTTTAAATTTATCCCTTCAGAATACCATCTTGATCCAGTTTGCTACCTACCGAATCAACTACTGGATTAAATTTTCTAGTCAAAAAGTTGGTTCCATAAAATAGTAAAAAAAAAATTTAATTAACATAACTGCAGTAAGTAAAGCACCTAATGTCAATATTTCAATGTTCCAACTACATTTTTAAAATAGATTCCCCAATTGAATGTAAATTACAATAATTGTGGTATATACCTATATAATATATAACTTTAAATTCATTTTTAGGTTGTGTATGCATAGCTAAATTTTATATATAAATATATTTTTTTTTTAAGTGAATTTTTTAAAAACCAAAAAATCTCTATCATCAATTATTATCAGTATAGGTACCGGTTTTGATAAAGTATCCAATCAGGTTTAGGTTCCAAATATTTTAAAGAGATTCCGGTTTCAATACTTGTATATTGAATTTTGATTTTAACCCCCAACATGTATACAAGACTAATAATTATTGAACATAAAAATGAATAGGTATAAGCAGAAATATTTTCACTACAATTCAATAAAAAAAAAAAAAAAAAAAAAAAAAAAAAAAAAAACACTCATTATTCTTGCTGTAACAAGTGATATATATATAGTCATATATAGATTTATAAATTAAATCGTAAAAATTCGATAGTAAGTACTAAATATATAAGTATATACTGTATAGGTACCACTGCATTCGAGTAATGTGCATTATAAAAAAATTTAACGACGGCCTCTATACATGATTTATGTATACCTATTGCAAATATTGTTATATTTTATGGTTTTGTTCGTGGTGTTTTATAGTCATATATACGCTATATTGTATATTATGGATTCAATATATGTATGGTTAACGATTTCTTTCCGACTGATTTCTCGTTTTATTTAGAGTTTTTGGATTGAAAAAATTATATATATTTTTTTTTAAATCGTTTGCATATATTATAAACCGCTGTTAATTATGCCTTCTACACTTATACGTTATTACAATTTTATGTACGTACCTATGTCCAAGTGAAAAAAAAAAAGCGGAACGGTGGGTCCGTAGGAGCAGTAGTGGACGAACTTGTTAGTATACCGTCTATAGTGGTCACAGAGTGTCTATCAAATCACACGTGTACGAAATATTGTCAGTTCTCTAGTGGTGATACATATATTATGATTAGTTTTCTTATATAATAGATAATGCCGTGTAATTGTCGAAATTGAACGATAATTTTCAATTTGGAAAACAAGTCCGTGTCATACTTCGTCTATATACGTATACACTGCGATATAGCTGCTATTGCGGAATATATTGTAATTATTATTGTAAGTATTCGGTATATATAGTATTATAATAATATAATTTTATAGAAATCGAAACGAGGATTAGGTCTTGTGATATGTATTTGAATAAATATAGGGCATTAACTGTCGTCAAAATTTCAATATTTTTAAAAACTTTTTAACTCAACTGTAGTATTTGACAGTTATAAGTTATAACTAGTTTAAATATTCATATATTCATATCGCATTAATTTTGTTATCTCTTTTGGTTTAATTTTTTATAATCACACGGTTAGAAAAATACTCGAAAATAAATCTGAATATAGTTAAAGTTAAATTTATTGTAAATTTTTTTTTTATAGGTAGTTATATAGGTACCTACTGAATTCATGACCTAATAGTGTAAATAAAAAGTTAAAACCAGATTTAACAGTTATAACGTTACTTGATTAATCAAATATTTAAATGTTTTGATTACGAATTGATCATGATAAGACGTGATAACAAAATATAAGTTTTGATTGTAGATAAAAATAATTGGTCACGTAATACTTTTCATTTCTCCTCGTATTTTTTTGTAATTTAATATATTTTGAGAAACGAAAAACATTCTTTTGTTACTTTAGTTCTATGTAAAATGATTTTGAACTAGATTATTTGATACAGTATAGGTACACCAAATTAACTCCTCTTGGTAATTTTAAACTTTTCCGTTCTTAAGGATACTTTATGTAAATATTATTTAAATGTTTGATTCATTCGATTATAGTTTACACATAAAATAACTCCGAGTTTTATAAAGAATCTTTTTTTTTTATTAAAAAAACAATTGTTTTAAAATGTATGAGTATTTTTCTTATCATAACCTATGTCAAAACTACAAACATCATTGTTATTATATTTAAATACTTTATCTATACTTTTTCGAATACATAAAATCGGAATATTTTAATAAAGTATTATTTATAAGTCGGCATTTGTGTATAAAAATAGACACGAGATTAATTTTTAAAAAATTGTGTCCGTATCTGATCGTTTCGTTTTATTATTTTGAGTGTATTGCGACAACATGTACTAAGTTGTGATGTCCAGTGTTCAACTCTTGTCATAAGAAAGTGTCATAATAAAGTTTGTTCGTGATTATATTTCCAAGAAGCCTTTTTTCTGTGGTGGATTTAGAATAGATTATATGTACCTGGATATGTCTACGATTTGTTTTTTTTTTACTTTTGACTAAATACCCCAAGCTCGAAATTATAACCATTATAATTAATTATACCTTACATAGGTCGTAAACGAAGGAAACGGTTAAGAAATGACAAATATTGAGTTGTTTCCAAATATTTTATATGGTAAATTAAGTTTACCATTTATTTGTACCCCTTGTTATAAATTATAATTTAATTTATATTTCAACATTAAATTAAAATTTTAAATACGAGTATATTATTACCGACCATTATGAGTGAAAAATCATAATATTTTCATGAATTCCTACTTATTAAAATAATTAAAAACTTTCTTCGTCATCATGAGTATCTATTTTCATTTGTAAACAAATATTGTATAGATAATTACTTTAAAAAATAAGTGTTTAAATATTATTTATATTTTTTCGTATGTTTTAACGTTCTCAAATTTTGTTGTTCACATCTAAAGGATAATAATATTAGTAAAAATATTTAGGAGTTGTGAATTCCAAACGCCCCGACTATAATTTTATGCGAAATATATTAAAAATAATTTACTTCATTTTACTTTCCAAAAGGTCCTAAAAGTAACGCCACTGAATTACCTTATTATTAAATCTATGATTTTTAACATGATGGAGTAACATGTAAACTCTTGTCATATCATCAAAACTAAACAGTGAATTACAACAAATATACACACTTATTATTCCTTATAATAAACTTATAAATTTCACACTTATCTAATATAGAATTATTTATTCATTCATTCACACTCAGATGGCAATTACTTATTTCAGACATGTTGTTACAATATTGTAAAAAAAAAAAATCATTAAAATGGCTACAATAAGTGCAGGTATAATATTTATTTTGTTTTCTGTGTTAACAAAATTTTCAAAACATTTTGACAATAAATGCCATAGCAGAGAAATACAGCATTGAGACAATATATGATTGATTCATATGGTAACAATTGTAAATTGAATTCAATGAAACATTAGGAAAACATTTAACGACAACATTGTAAAATTCCAAAAAAAAAAAAAAAAATAGAATGGTTTGTCGGGCCTTTTTCCATCTCATGGAAATTCTTGAAATCGAACTCTCTAACCCGGAATATCATATACCTACGCTCGTCACCTACGTCGCTACTAAATCATTCATACAAGTTCAAACGAATTACAGACACTTAACCACTGACCATATTATTATAATCTATATTCACTGATAATTTCGACTAGCATATAATCCATACATATAAAAATCATCAATGCTCAGCCTGATCGTAGAAAGCTGAAATTTCCAAAAAATATTTCTTTGATAGGTATAACGACATATATTTAAAATATTTAAATACCTATACAGATACATGTTTTCACAATTTTGTTCAAAAAATAATGTCACAATATAATCAACTAGTGTTTTTTTAATTGTTGTGTGTTTTGCCAGAATGCTTTTTGGAAAAAATGGTTAAAATCACATTTTCACAATATGTATTACAAGTTTGTTGCAATTTTCATTTAGGCGCGTAAAGCATTACTCAATTGAAACTTGACTATTCACAACATAAAATAGGGGTGTCCTTATTGTTAAACAGCATTACACAAATTCTGAGATAATTTGAGCCATCTTATAGGTATTTTTGATCTATATGGATCTGTCACTGCATGTCACTCACTCACTCGATCGTCGAGACTCTCTCCATGCGATGTATCTTTCCGCGTATCCTTAAACTCCTTAAACCGAGTATTTATTATTGATTTTTACACGACATACAGTCGTGTTTAATATACCAGCTAATAGAAGTAATATTATTATTATTGTATAACACGATTGCCACCACAGCAAAATGAACAACACTTACTATACTATATATGTGTATATAATTTACCCAATACCCATCCTACACCTTATATACCGATATCTATAACAACGGCAGCGGCGGCAGCGGTGACTAGCAATTTGTGCGTATTATTATGGGGGTTTTTTTTTTATTGTACTCTACTTTTTTTATCATTATATTATTTTACTTTTTTTATCATTATTATTATTATTATTATTATTTTTATTTTTTTTTTTTGTCGTCGTCGTCCTGCAACGTCGTGCTGTAACAAAATGTGAGTCATGCGCGACCAAGCATAACTCCGGCCCCGGCAAACGCGAACAACGACTAAAAAGCCATCAGAGTTCATCAGACCACCACTGTGCCCCCTCCAAAAAAAAAAAAAAAACATAATTTTCTTTGCACGCGGATACTTGCACCGCAGTATGCCCCCCTAGGTACACGCATACATACATAGATTATGTACATTATATACAGGCACTTACGGCGCACACAAATACACACGAATTATTATGCGCACGTAACACGGTGCGGGGCGACCAACGGAGACGGTTAGGCTCCGAGGCGACGACGCAGAACAGTATACCTACCGTGGAACAGCGCGGCGTCACCGCCGTTGTTCGCCACTCGCTCCCCCCCCCCAACCCCCGCGCGCTGCCGCCCGTATCGGTCGCGCTCCCCGTTCCCCCCCGAACGCAACCCGTTCCAGGCGGTCGTACCGACTCTTCTCCCACCCACCACCCCGTACGCGCGGACTAGCCGCAGCGGACCGTCACGCTGTGCCGCGGCCGTTTCGGAGGGGCCCCCCGGATAAATCTGCCGCTGGGCTCTTAGCGACACACCTACCAGGTAGTCGGGCGGACGTCTGGCGGCCGTGTTTAGTGTCGGTTTGGTCGCGGATGCACGAAGAAGACGGATCCTCCTCCGCTCGTCGCGTACTATCATATTATTATCTGTCCGTCGAAACGTCTCTTTCTCTCTCACTCTCTCTCTCTCTCTCTCTCTTTTTCATCCCCGCCGCCGCCGTATCCGTATAAAACAATAATATCGTACAGTCGCGGTTCTCTCGTCGTTCAGATTCACGCCGTCGTCCGTCTCGCGAACACGTCTCGTATACTCGTACGCATTTTTTCTTTTTATTATTATTATTATTATTATTATTATTATTATTATTATTATTATTATTATTTTCTACACTTCTTTTTATTAGTTATTACTATCGTATTGTACAATTTTTTTTTTTTTTTTTATTATTATTATTATTACCATCATTATCGATTGTTATGTACACCCGCCACGAAAATATTACCGACCTACCAGCCGACCGAACGCGGTGTAATATGTAATATTATAACAATTGAAAATATTTAAAAAATATATATATACATCCTTATATACGATTTCAAAACATTTCCAGAACGTGTTCAAAATTATAACATTTACAAACCGCTATTTTATTCTCTGGAAATAAAAATTTCGTTTCTTTTTCTTTTTCCAATAATATATTATTATTATTATTATTATTATTATTATTTTTATTTTATTTTATAATTTTATTATTATAATATATTCGATTTTTGATTTATCCGTCCATCGCACGCGGCTGCCGAAGATGAATGCGTAGGTGTATATAGTATAGTATTTGGTGGTTGTCACCGAAAATGGCACTGAAAGAATTCACGGGGTAATATTTACACACCGCCCGTAATTCTTCTGTGCCGTGCTCGGTGTCCATTCGAATCGTATTTATATTATATTATATACTTAGAAGAAAACAACGCATGCGAAGTCACATTTTTATTTTTTCCCCACTTTTTTAATATACCTACATTAAATTTTTGTTTTTTTTTTTTTTGCTTTTGTTTTTTACTTGTGAAACCGTACGCGTTATTTGCCGAAATTTATATATAGGTGAAATGTACGAATATTATTACACATACCTGTACATATTTTTATACATATAGTCTTGCATAATATTATAGGTATGTATATAGGTACATAGTTTACGTATATATTATATTAAACATTACATTTTATGTTTAGGTAAGCCGATATTTACTTAAAAAAATATTATATATTTTTATCACGCATAATATTATTATTATTATTATTAATCCTTATTTTATAGTTTTCTCGAACACTATAATATTATGTTGTTAACAAGTCATATACCTATAAATAGCTTATATAATTTAGGTACATAGGTAGGTATATACTGTATACCCATATTCACAATATATATGTACAATGTACATATGTATATATAAATATAAATAAATATCTAAACTTGTGTGTTTGTACTGCTGCAAGCGTATGTTAAAATTGCTGTAAAAGAACGCTTGTTTATAGTATAATAATAATAATATTATTGCTTTATGCATTGTATAATATATTTCTCGTTACTTAATACGAAAATAATATATTTCAATATTTCAATATATTTAGCACAGAAACAATCATTTATTTTTACCCATTCGTTGTAGAATTTTGGTGAATTATTTACCACCTCTCCCAAATGTAGCACTATTAAATAACCAATATAATATGTACGGTAATATCCATTAATACATGAATTCGTGTATTTTCGTTATACTCACGCGAATTTTTACGGACTTTTTTAAAATATTATTTTTACTGTGTCTACCTATATAGGTTAATATTGTTTTTTTGCTCGAGTATAATATTATACAGGTACAACTGCAGGTGATACGTTTAGTTTTCTTTTTATGTAGTATTCATTGTACGCCATTTTATTATGTATATATATTATCATTATCTCGGATGAAATTTTGGAATAAGTAGTAGCAGAACAAATGAGCAGATAATTATGCGGTGAACCCGTTGGCAGCGCGTAACACCGTTTTGAAACGACCGTATATAGGTACCTATATCTACCTACCTATATAGGCAGAGGCGTTCGCATAAAACCGTGTCTTAATTATTGTAAACGTTTTTTTTCCTTATGTAATTATAGTATATTTAATATTTAGTATACATTTTGTGTATATTATAATCTATATATTGATTAAATCGAATAAAAAAACATCACAAATCATAAATTGTATTATTTTTTTCGAAAATAATTCGTTTATGTTTCAACTTTATAATATGGTGTTGTTGGAGTAGGTATGTAATTGTTATGATTATGGACGACGGTGTAGGAAATTATAGAAGAAAAAAGAAAAAGAATGCTTTCTCATGTTTTGAACACCCTATTTTAATGACGATAATACACAGAGTCATTGTAAGTCTTCGGGTATAAGGGTTCACGCGCAAAGCTGATAGTATATAAGTATATAAGTACCTATATTATATTCGGGTAAGTGCCGCAGTGTTAAACATGACCGTGTCTAAGACGTATGTTTTTTTTTAGGTTTTGGCCAAATCCACTTCGTAATATTCCGTACGTATATAAAATATAATAATAATAGAAATATATTAGATATTATAATGTGGTATATGTGTTTATATCGTTGGTTTATACCACGATATTATGTACCTATATAATAATATAATTTTTAGAAAACGATTTTCGATCGTGATGCAGTACCTACTTATATGTATATATAAGTAAATGCAAATACACACAACCGTAAACACGCTATATATATAGTATATCCTACTCCTTTTTTTCTCATTTCATTTCTTATTTTTACTTTTTTTTTTTTTTTGTCAATGACACACTGGCCCCAAAACAGCGAGCGCGATCGCGAGCGTACATTTTCTATTAGGCATAAATTGCGGTCATTTCTCTGTTTAGCGTTTCACCTAGTTTTTCGTAATAACACAATAATATAATATAGACATATTTTTATATATATTATATATATATACAGGTGTAATATAATGTGTTCTGGTATATATACCTGAATTCTGGTATACACATGTATAATATTATATTGCGACCGCAGTGAAATGTATACGGAAAAGCAGTGTTTGCAACAAAATTTTTATACTTACGTATATATATATATATATATATATGCGGTTAATCGATAATATTGTGCGTAATAATTGAAATATTTTATTCTGCAATGATTATTATAAAATGATCGACAGTGGTTGATAGTCCAGTTCGAGATTGTAAATAACAATTAAAAAGTGCATATGATCATTTTTCGTTGAAGTATAATAAATGTGTTTTGAATAACATATAATAACTGATAATATATTCAAAACTAATATAATATACCGACAATCTGACTCATAACTAATGTATTATGTTTATTTGACGTGTACCTAGCCATTGAAAAAACCATACACTCGATTGTGAAAAAAATAGTATTTGTTTGAGCTGTTGCAGTCTAATATAGGTATTGGCTGCATTTGAGTTGGGTCCCGAATTATTTTACCTTCTTCACTAGACGGGTCCTCATTTTTTGATTTTTTTTTTGGTAGTATATTAGCTATGGGCCTCGAATGTTTTTCGGTAAATATTATATACATAGGTACATGTATTATATTACACTAATATTTTCTTTCCCTGCATATTTATAGACTTATGATCTATCTTTGACCTCAAGTATGATTAATAATATTTTCTTTATCGAAATAATAAAAATATAAATAAATACAATTTTACAAAATATAATACAATATATCTACAACAAAAATAAAAATAAAAATATTAAACATTTAAAAATCAAATATTTAAAATATGTATTATACGATTAAAAAAATCTATTTTGTGTTGGTAAATCTTTTTCCATTAATTAACAGTGAGCCGTTATACCCAAATATAGTAAGTAAACTACAAAAAAAAAAAAATGAAAAATCTGGAATCCAACTACTACCCATAGTTGTCCTCTAGGTTTGGGACTCGAATTTTCCAAATATATTAGCTGTATCGTTTGAGTTGAAGGAATTTACCTTGTATATAACACGTTTATGGTACCTACCTATATATTATATAATCAGACTATTATTATCCTAAAGAGGAAAATAAAATATTCTAAAAACAATTACAAAAGGTAAAACATAATTTAACAGTCATTTTCAGGACTAACATTTTCTAATTTACTTTACTTTTTAAAAATGATTCTTGATTCTTGTTATTAACAGCATCGTATAAAATAGTTTTTGAAAGTGTTTGTTTCAAACTATTAATATGCAATGAGTGTGTATATTATGATATAATATAAAACCGATGACACATCACTGCAACATTTAACCCAATATGACCTGCAGTTATTTGATTCGGTGGTCTATAGTCACATTAACGTGTGAAGAATGTCTGATGTATTTTATCCTTAAATATATATTTTGATGTTCTCAGCATATTTCATTTATTCAAAATTTATTGAAACAAAAAAGGTTCAATTGCCGTATCTATATACGTATATATGAGTGCTATCAAAATCGATTATATTACATTTTACTTTATTTTAAATAATTCGTCGTTTTGACTTCGGGAAATTTCAGGAATAATATGTTTGCAGGTTTTTTTTTCTCAATAAATGAATAAATAAATTGTCAGACGCTTCATGTTTTATTTACGAAAAAAAAAATGAAACGATTTAAAGTAAATTGATATGTAAAACACTAATAGATATACCTATCTACTATAATATTACACACGGACGTATATATTTTACATGTTATATTGGTTTAATATCTTGTCGGATATGTTTTAGTATAGACACCAAACAACTGTATTTTAAAAATTAAAAACGTTAGTTCTATATAATTATATGTTTTAAATCGGTCAGAAGAAGAACGCGTTTTTTTCTAAAAATAAAATGTTATTATTAACAATATATTAGGTATATTATAACAATGTTGTTAATACTTTATATAATATATACATAATATACCTACCTATCTATACACTGATTTTTAATAGTATCTATATAACAAATTATAGTTATTTTTCAAAATAAAAACAGACGTACTTATTATTTACGTAATACGTACGTATTATACTTAATGCTGGACGTTGATGCGTCAAAAATTAAATTTAAGTTATAAGTTAAGTCAATTTTTATTAAGTATATTCATCGATGAGTTATTTTTTTTTAGTAGATATAAACTGTGATCTTAATAAGTTACATATTTGTTATGTAGCTTACGAGTAAATTACGTATGTTTTAACTTCAAAATGATTTATAAAATAATATTTAAATTTTCATAACTCAAAAGATACTTTATATCTTCTACTACTATTACTTTATATTTAGTATCTTTCAAAAGATTACTTTTGCTCGTTTAGAAAATAAATTTGTAACATATTTATTTGAAAATTTGCACAACAGTTAAAATTTTTGTAAGCTTAATATGACATTTTCATTACATTTACCAATATTAACATTAATGGGGTTCTAAAATGTCATAAAATTATATAAATAAATAAAAATAAACTTATAAAATAGTTGTATAGGTAATAATAATATTCTATTTATTATATAGGTAGTTTATTTAACTTCAAATAAAAATTTGATATAGGTATAAATATATTTTACTAATAAGCCAATAGTATAATAGCCAATACCTATTACCTATACATATATTATCATTTTAGAGGGTTATACAAGGGATTCTACGTCACGCGTCTTAACTTTATTCCATATATTTTATCAAATCGAGTTGGAATTTTTCAAACAAACAAATTTTTTACTTCGCTTAAAATTAAAAATACGAATACATAAAATACAGTTAATAATATACCTATATTCAAATATTGATTAAAATAAAACTATAACCTTTTATTTTTAAATAATAAACACAATAGAATCTATGGCATAGATAATATTGTTGTCACGTTATATTATTGGAACAATAAATGAGATAGTTTTTCAAGGGGTTGTGTATAGGCAATGTTAAGTTAATTTTTAAAGAAAAATGAAAATATCGTTATTAAAAATTGTATAAATACATTTCAGAAGTAATTTAAAAATAGTCCAATATCAGTAACATACTTTTATTGTTACTTATTAATAAATAATTTTAGGAAAACGAGGTAAAACATGTTTCATGACATACCTGTACGTTTCTGAAAAATTCCGTGATCTTAGCATTTGATGATCTTTATACAATTGTATAAATTATATATTATATATGCGGTTTTTGATAAAATTATTAGAAGTCAAGTTATACTACTTTGAATTTTTCCAAATTATTTGTTTTTATTAAGTCTTATAACTCGACTAAATTTAAGTGTGCTCGCTCATTTAAAAATGTAGATAATTTCATGATTTTTAATTATCTATAGACGTTGTTATATACGTTAAAATTGTAAAACAATCCAGTTTCCTAGAAATATGTATCTCCCGAAACATGTAATATGTGCGGAAAAACGGTTGTAGGTGGATATAGTGTTCTTTTAAGGACTATTTTTGAAAATAAATTGAACATTTTTAAAACACTAATTTTGCCCCTACAAAATCAATTTTTTTTCAAAAAATGTAATCATTATTTTTAGTATTATTAATAAGTAGGTACCCTATAGATGATTTAGTTTAAAACGAAAAAAGAAAAATTGAATAAACTTTGTTTCACTACTTTGTTAACTACCATCGGTGGGGGGAGGGCAAATTTTTGTAAATTAACAAGGTGTTCATACACAAGATACGACAAATTCTGATATCATTTAATATGGTTAGAAATTCACCATGTTGATTTATTGAACTATGGATTAGTTTACAAAAATCATTTTTTTTTTAATTACATATATTTGTATGATAGCCAGACTGATAAGAATTTTTTTAAATTTGAAATTAACATATAGAAGAGCCCTTAATAATAAAATACGGGTTTTCTCATTCATCACTCTGTATATAATATACACTAATTCGTATCGTATTTTCGTTTTTATTTTCCTTTATTTTTTTATTACCACGAGCATTGTTTCGTCCACCCTCGCAACTATCGTAAGGGTGCCAAACATATACCCGACGTAAACCATATAATTTTACATTATATTATATCGTACCCCTTCTATATAGTTGGTTACACACGTTTCCGCCCATTTAGCCGGTCTCGTCGCACAACAGTTCATTCCGTCCGTAAATACAGTTAGATTGCTTTTAGCGTGTCTTGTTCGTATCGTCGTCGTTTTTTCACTCTTGTATATTTTTTATTGTTTTTTTTTTTCGACAGCCGTTAGATTTTTACAAAAAAACAAAATTAACACTCATTCAACCGTCGATGTTTATAATATAACATTTTCTATTCCGCGGTAAGTCAAAAGTATGACTACAGTAGCTAATACATATAATTATATTATGTTTCATATCTTATGCATAGTGTTATAATATTATTATTTTATATTACCTACGTTAAATCTAATTAGTTTTCGCTTTGCTTTTTCACTATATCAGGCGGTGTTTGAGAGTATACAAGATTTTTTGAGAGCTATTTTACAAAGACAAGGTAGGTAACTAGTTTATACTCATTTAACTTTTCAACTCGACTAGTTAATATATTTTTGATAATAATTAACTAACTAATTTCACTAGTTAAATTGTCATTAAATTATCTTGACTTTTTATAGTTAATTTCTTTAAAGTCAAAAGTTCGTTATACATATTCTAATTGAAAGTCAAATATAATAATTATTATTCATTAATCTGCACTATTTATATCTAAAAAATTTCAATATGAGCAAATATATTACACCATTTTTAAATAATTATTTAAAGATATAATTAAAATTTTTTTTTTAGAGAAATTAAATATTTTAGACCTAATGGTGACAAACGTGAACGTCATCAAGTACCTACATAGCCATAATATGATTTAAAAAAAAAATTAACCCCTAGATATCTGTGCAATAATTAAACTTAATTCTAATATTTTACTATTAAAATGTATTTATTAAGTTTGATCATAATATTAATAAGCTATTGATGATTCTTTACAGAGTACTATATTGTATATATATTTAATAAATTATTTTATATCTAAATTTATTTATGATTCTGGAAGTAATGAGAAATTTTAAAAGTTTGAAAATTAATGAAGGTACCTAACCAATCTTTTTATGTTACATTAATGTTATTAAAAAATGTGTACAAAAATAAAATGTAAATTTAATGAATGATTGTTGATTACTCATACGAATCTACAGTTTTAAGTATTTTAAATGTTTTTGAATGTTTTTTTGGAGTATTTTTATTTGATATTTAAATACAAACTTTATAAACGTACTTTATTTTAACACTGAAAACAGCTTACTAGCTTAGAATAGTGCTAGATTTTTGTGGATTGTCATCTAGCATTTTTAATTTATTTATTATATCAAATATAATCTTTATTCATTATAAATTAAGTGCGGTTGTAATTCAAGCCTAAAAAGCTATGCATAAACGAGTAAAAATGCAATATTATTTCAATATGATATTGGTGTTTTCCTAATATTCCTTATATTATCCCGAAAAATTTACTTTAATAATACATTTAAAATTTTTTAATTACCTATTTTTATTCAGTTAATAATAGTAACTTTTTATTCGTCTTTATAATTTTATTTTTATTTTATTTTGTGAAAATGTTTAAATGTTTCTATATATATATATATATAACTGGTTATATAATAATAAGTAATAATAATAGGTTATACGTTAATCCCTATACGTCTCATCAACATCAATAGTAGACACCTATATGCAATGTCAGTAATGAAGTAAATATAACTTGTCTCTAAGGTATATCCGATTTAATTGATTAGCTTATTAATAAAAATAAAAAACCATTTTATGTCAATAATATTGAGAACTATGACAAATTACTTGCTCATTTTAGTATGTATATTATACAAATTAGGCGTATTTGTAAAAATCCTCCGTTAGTAAAAAATGTTTATTTCAAGATCATTATAGTTTCTTCTATTCTACACCAGTCATGTCCGTAAAGATCATAATATACTTGTCCTACTTGCTATTTCATTTGTAACACTCTAAATATACTATCATTCAGTTATCGTTTGTATTATAACTATATTATAGTGAACAACTTAAACCAAATAAATTGCCAAATTACATTTTTTAAATAATTTACAAACGTGTACCCTACATAAAACTCGTTCAAGTATAAACTTAAGAAAACATTTTTTTAATCATTAAACTGTACATCAAAAAGTTACTCCATATAATATAAATTAATAAACGAAAATTTACGTTAGACCTAAGAAGTACGTATACCTACCCTAAATAAAATAGACATTTGATACAACAAATATAGGTAGGTACCCGTAATAATCGATTTTTATTTTGATTAAAAATATACAAATCAATAATAGTTAGATATATACGAAAGTGAACATAAGAAGTACCCTAAATAAAATAAATATTTATTATTAATTTATTGTACCGATTAAGGTACTCATAATGACTAATAACCGATTTATATTTTATAATGAATTAATTATATATACCTATATTAAGTTATTTTATATAATATGCTATATTATTGTGTAACTATACTACTTACCCAAAATAAAATAAACAAAATACTCGTAATAATCTGTATATATTTTACTTTATTGTAACTGTTTTAGGTAGTCTAAATTTAAATAAATTATTGATAAATACCTTGTTTTATATCAAACAAATATAGGTAATTAATTGCGTAGGTACTTATTATATAATATTAAATAGTTATAACTTATATGACTTTTAAAATATAAATAATATACAAGTATACGTACTATATAATATCTGCATAAGAAAATTAAAAATTATAAATTATATTATAAATTAAACGAATTTGACGTTACTTATTGATTTGCAAATACATTTATTTAAACATTAATCATTCATTAATAAATTATACATTCAACTTAATTACTAAAGTAAAATTGGTAATTTATTTTATTGGGGTATTTATGGGCATGAATATGCCTTGAGAAATGTGATTTAAGTTAACTAACGAGTTCCTTCCTTTTAGATTCTGAGCGTAGCGAAGGAGCTAGCAGTTTTTAAATATTAACTTCTAAAGTCACATTGATTATGTAACAAATGCCATGTACTAACACTGTATTACCAACTAAGAAAATTAAAAAATTTCTAATACAACAATATTAAAATAATGTTTTAGGGAACGTTTAAAAACAAATTTCAATATATTATTTATACATAATATTAAATATAAAAAAAACATGTTTAAAATTAATTCCCAGGCTAAAAGTGTCACAAAAATATTATTTTTCTATTTGAAAATGAATTGGGACATATTTGAACGAATGTATTTAATTATTATAATTTACCATTCGTAATCGAATATTTAGTTTTCATACGATTTGTAGAATATCTTGAATTTATAATTATAATAATATTAGGATTTAAAAACTTAAAGAAGAATGATAGAAAGGGAGTCAAATTTTGTTATCTCTAGAATTTTAAGTACCTGTATGTCTAATATGTTTTGTAAGCTGATAGCCAATAGGTACTAAATGATGTATCCTGAATGGTAAAATATAATTATAATATAATATAATATGTAGGTAATTTTGTAGAATGCATCGAAATAATTACGCTTAAAAATATAATCGTACCTAAACTATTAAAAATGCACGTTTTTAAGTATACGATACTACTAAGTAAGTAATGCATATTTTAACAAAAATTTAAATTTATAATTAGTAGGTATATATAGGTATATATCAAATAAAAAAATCGTATTTAATCTTATGTAATGTAATTTAGTAAAACCCGTATATAGGCTTATCAAATTATACGTCCTGCATAATAGTATAATATATTATCGAACTTTATTTTTTACAAGTCAAAAATAGGCGAATCGCCTGTTTTGTAGGTACATTACAAAAAATATATATTATTATATCATAGGTACACGTTAATTTCGGTTAGAAAAAAAAAAAATGACTATACTTAGAGTTTACGTCACCGCTACTGTAGACATACATTGAACACGATTATTACTTGACGTGAATATTAACCACAGGTACCATTATATATATATACGTACTATACGTACAGTATTTTTCAAGAATTATATACCGTATACAAACAAACAAAACACAGACATGATAATTATATATTATACGGTTCACACGAGGTGAAAGAAATTAGAAGAAGTTTCACTTTTTGACGATTTTACAGCTATATTCTATATAATATTTAAAAAAAATAAATCCCATTGTTTCGTATAATTTGAACATACGATGAAAATATTAAAATATTTTTAAGTTCAATGTTTTTCATTATTATATGACTATAAATGACAGACCGAATCGTGTCCAACGTATCGATTCGTATCTAACGGTTTGTTGGATCATCGAAAAGGTCATAATTTACTCAATTAATTAATATATAAGTTTGATTTTTATAAAATAAAAATATGCCAATATTTCACATTTTTCGATTCTTATCGAAGCGAATATTATATTAGTTTTCATATATATACATATTTTCAGGTAAAATTAATCGAATAAGAGTTTTAGAGTAAAGATCTTGTTAACAGAAAATTCGTTCTGGTTGGTATTTTGAAGAGGTTATTTTCGATTTAAACTTTGTTCAGAATCGTTTTTCAAATGACTTATTCCTGCTTTAAAATTTAAAATAATAATAATACGAGTACTAATAATAATAAATGCACTATCTTGTGCAAAAACTAACTCAACTAGTCGATAATTTTAGTCGTTATTAACCTAACATAACTTGTTTAAATTGTTATTGTATATAGTCATGATTTGCTTTTTTTTATAGATTTTGTATAAATATCCAAAAAACAAACTAATAATTTTTATTTTATTATTGTATAGCGAATCGCGTTTTTGGAAAGAGGAAATGTTGATCAATGACAAATGGTGTAAATAATTCGAATGGAAATAAAAATTAGTCAACCATATGTTTTATCAAAAAATCAATTGTGTTTCGTTTAATGTCCCTATAATTGTTATGTATAAAAACGAATATAGAACTATATAATATGAACTATATGAACTAAAAAATTACCAAATATATCTGTGCACTTGGAAATGCTCGATTTATTAAATAATTCTGTTAGCAACCATATACCAGCCATACATAAATTCCCCAATACTTTCCATACTTCTACTGGTACACCATTCGGTCTCACCGATTAGGTAATTGTACTAAAAAAAAAAAATTCGTGTTCAATTCGAACGATATTTAATAAAATATAATATATGATAATAATACGAGATCATTCAATAGTAGAAAAACAAACGATAATAAAACGAGTATAAAAATTATTTTCACACGTTCTTAAATCTCTGTTTAAAATACGAATAAAATGCACGTAGAGGCTATAATACGCAGAGGAGTTCACTTAATTAATACTATATAATATTATAATGTCAATGGCACAAAATCGAAACGTACGTATATATTAGAACCACGATTTTGCTGGGCAGTATAAAAAATATTTACAATGTATTTCCGTAATAATCGCAGACAATGAGAAACGAAAATGGTAATATTTCAGTTAATTCAACACAAATATACTGTTTGACTGTATACGATTATTATTTTATTATTGTTATTAAAAAAAAAAAAAAAAATTATTTAAATTATCACAAAACCGGTTAATATATTTTTTTTCCATTTTAACTTTTAACTTTTACCAGTAATATAATATAACGCAAACATAACGAGATATATTTACACATACGAGTTAAGTCACCCAAAAAGGTTACCTATCCCGTTGTCAAAAAAATTATCAAATTATTTCCACGTCCTTATTATATCACCTACATATAGTTTATGTTAAAAAAAATTATTTCCAGCGAATATTATTATTTCTAATGAATTTTCTATTCGTTTTCAGCCCGTTCCGTTCCAGTCCGACGGACACAAATAAGAACTCGTGAAATCGGTAACTGGGCACCATAAATACATAATATATATAACATATATTTTATTATATATTGGTTGTTTTTATGTCGATTCACACACATCAGTCGACGACAAAGAAGACACAAAAAACGAAATAACTAAAAATCAAACTCGATCTGTGAACCTTGGCACTGGAAGAATTCACAGACTAATTATTAAAGATCGTGAGTCTCCTGGTGTCAATTATTGCAAATCGATAACGCTACAAAAAAAAAAAAAAAAAAACGCATGCAGTACAATAACGTTTTTTTTTAATAATGTACTTTATATTATACAGAGTGTATCGCAATGACTTTTACATCGAGATTAAATGTTCACCCGACACTGTATAATATGCATATTATGTACTAGTATGATTAAAAATAATATTACACTACCTACTAAATAATATGTGTTACATATTGGTACCTACTAAGTTAGTATGTGTAGCCATATAGGTTATATCTATGACAGTTCATTAATAATATTTCGTAAGAGCAATTCATATACCGGTAATTTTTATAAAATACTTGTATTTAATTGTTTAAATATTTTTAAGTATTCGATTATATTTTATATTATCTTACTCGTGTTATCTTACTGTCTACTTATTTGAAATAATCGTTATTTAAATTAGACATACGTAAAAATGTACAAAAAAAAAAAAAATACTATCTTGATTTTGAACAAAAGTAATATAAGAAAATATTTTATTTTATATATTTTTTCATTTTTTATTTTATAATTAATATATTTTAATAAATAATACGATTTAAAATTTTCTAAAGAACAATAGGAATGAAAAATCGAAGAGAATTATCGGGTATTTTTAAACCATAATATTTTGATGTTATACATACCTACATATTTTATTTCTGAAACGAATAAAAATATTTAAAAATTAAAAATTAAAATTTTTTTTTACAGCATATTAAACTTAACTGATGTACTTATTATAATTTAAATAAAGTTAACTTGAATTGGATTCGTGAGTTACATAACAAATGTAAATAATTTATTAAGTTTAATATTCATTTTTATAATAAAAAGTAGTTTTATAATACGAATCCTCTCAGGCCTTATTTAAGAATCTTGACACGTTGTAGTTATTTTTGTTGTGAAAAAAACAAGATAATAAATTAAATTATTCGTTTTCGAATTGAAATGTTGATTATACTATAGAATATACAATTATTATTTTAGTTTTCAATTAAAAATAAGTAAAAATATTATCAGTATTAATTATATATTTTAAAATTGAATAAATTCAATAATACAATATTTATTTTACATAATTATTATATTCATAGAATTAATTTTTATTGTGTTTTTATTTATTAATTTAATTGTTATTATGTAGTTCAAATTCCTCTTCTTGGGGCATGTAACATTCATTGTGTGTTTATGATTATGGATATACCAATACTCGTATATACATAATGGAATATTTTTAATGTACGAAGAAATCAATATTGTTTTTTTTTTTTTTTTTTTTTAATTATTGTAATTCTTTATTTGTTTATATAATATTTTATTTATTTATTATAACTAATATTTTTGTTTTAAAATATATATGTATGTTCACCTATTGAAATACTCTTTTTTTTATTTAAAATATACCTGTATTTAAAAAAGAATCAAAAAATAATCTCCATAAAGTACCAAATTAAACGTATTTCATATAAAACCCTGTATAATGCCTGCAGAAAACTCTTATTTTACTCTTTCTGCCCAAAAAAGTGTATACACATAAAAATAAAATAAAATGCATCATTTTAAAACCAATACATGCATAGCTACGCTCAGAATCTAATGCACATTAATGTTTTTTGTGCATTTTATATTTACCTATATACGGCTATACGTATAAAATTAAAAAAAAATATATATATATTAATAATTTTTCGATTATTTTGATATTTTTTCAATGCGATTTAATCAGAGATGGTCTAGGTAATGAAAAAATGTAATCCAAAAACTTTCAGTTAACTTAAATGTTAATAGCTTACCAAAGATATATTTTTATTTTATGAAAAATGTTTAAATTCAATTTAAAACCTATATTCTTAATATTCATATTAAATAGATTTATTGTGTGTGAAAAAATGCTCAAATTTTATTTTAAAATAAAATAGGTGCCTCCTATCTGACCATTTATTAAAGATAATAACAAAACATTGGAATACAATGAATATGTCTTCGGTTATTGTTAAATTGTTATACAATTATATTATGTCTTTAGTGTTTGACTTGGACCTACTATTCAAGATTATAATAGCCCATAGACAATAATCGGTTATAGTTATTAATAAGTGTAGATATACTTTAAGGTGTCATTCGATTTTATGTACGGTAAAATGTACGTAAATTTACTAACCTCACATTTCTAGGCATATTTACATCCTAAATATAATACGAGTACTATTTTCGTAGACATAATTTCTTCAAATCAATTTTTAACATAACAATCTAACTTATTGGTAATACAAAATACAATTTAATATGGGCCAAGTTCTTATACTATATATACCTACCTATATATACGGAAATATAAAGTTTTTATTCTCGTTAATCTACTTTTGTGCATTAAAAAATTTTTTGTTTGATGTATAATATGTAGTTTTTTTTAATTAATAACAGACTGATACAATCGGTATTCTAAAATATAGTAGCTGTTTAAGCATATCAACACAATGTACCGACCGATGCATTTTTATCGGTTTATACTTTATAATATAAAAATATGTATGTATATTGTACCTATACATTATAATTTATGTTTATTATTATGAGAAAATCACATTTACTTACAAATATTAATTTTTCGATACATTTACCAAAGAGTTAAATTTTAAATCTATAGAAAAAACCAGGGCTTAATACCGCTTCGGAAAATAGCGGTAATCGGTGAGAACCAGTAACAGGTATTAAGCGGTTTTTTAAATACTTATATATTGATAAACGGTTCTTTAAATATTTAAAATATAAATGGTTACCGCAGCTCGGTTAAAAACCGCATCTCGGTTTAAACCCACATTTTTAAATATATATATATAGATTTATAGGATTATTTTTATATGAGATAGCCAAGTGTACCAAGTGACCAGTTAAGCATGACAGCGGCTGCGGTAGCCGTTCCATTAGTTATATGTGTGGGTCTACCCAACGGCCGTGATGTTAATGGTGTAGGGAGAGCACCAAAATGTTTTGGGTTAGATTCGCACTTGAGTACGCAGGATAGGTTCAAAGTGAGAGTAGGTACGTGGAATGTAGGAACATTGACAGGTAGGAGTAGGGAGTTAGCAAAAGTTTTGAAGAGGAGCAATGTGAATATTTGTTGTGTGTAAGAAACGAAGTGGAGAGGGGAGAAAGCTAGAGAAATTGGTGAGGGGTATAAAATCATATATTCAGGAACGACTAGTACAAGGAATGGTGTAGGAGTGATATTAGATGAAGAAATGAAAGGAAAAGTTGTAGAGGTGATTAGAAAAAGTGATAGGGTTATTTTAGTAAGAGTAATATTAGAGGATAAGGTATTAAATATAGTAAGTGCGTATGCTCCACGAATGGGATGTGAGGAAAGTCAGAAAGAGGAGTTCTGGCAAGAGATGGATGAAGTAATGTAAGGCGTACAAGGAAATGAGAATATTGTAATTTGTGGGGATATGAATGGACATGTAGGCTGTGATAGAATAGATTATGATAGAGTGCATGGAGGGTATGGGTATGGAGAAAGAAATGAGGATGGAAAAAAAATACTTGACTTTGCATCAGCGTTGTCAACACTTGTTTTAGGAAGAGAGAAGAGAATTATATAATTATAAGAGTGGAGGGAACAAAACACAAATTGATTAGTTTATGTGGAAGAGAGGGGGTTTGAAACAGTGTAAAGACTGTAAGGTGATCCCGGGGGTAAATGTGACAGCACAACATAGGTTAATGGTTATGGATATTTGGTGTAGGAAAAAGAGGGTGTGAGGGTGTACAAAAATAAAAATATAGTTAAGGAACCGAGGATTAGGTAGTGGAAACTAACGAGTGAAAATGAAAAATTATTTATAAGAAAGCTAATTGGGACCGGGATGTGGAACATGGAAGGGAATATAAACGAAATGTGGGAAAAGGTAGTAGAGGGTGTTAAGAAAGTTGCTAAGGAAGTCGTGGGCGTGAGTAGAGGTAATATGCCACAGGATAAGCAAACATGGTGGTGGGCAGAAGAAGTACAGGAGATAATATCAAAGAAAAAAATACAGTTT